>JBBPLT010000175.1:0-51032 GCA_038089955.1 Strobilomyces dryophilus
CTGGGAAGGCCCGCGAAAACGACCACAACTACGGCGTCTGTGACCAAAAGACCGTTCGAATTCGACACCTCCTGTTCGTTCAACGATTTTCAGCGACAGGTGGCTACTACCCTTGCATGTCGCAAAGCAGTCCTTCCAGAAACCGCGTTGCTGAGAGGCTCGACGAAAGAGATTGGCGTCGCACGTCATTCACAGCATTTGGGTGGGAATCCTTTTTGTCTGCTCACCGTAAATTTTTTAATGCTGTCCGTCTATCCAACGTGTAATACTACCATGTCTGTCTTTCATGCACCCCTTTGTACAATACAGCGTGTACTCTACAGTCTCTACTCGACAATGTCAGCAGTAGCAGCTAGTAGATCGGGAGACTTGGAGAAGCCCGCAAATCTCTTCAACACTGAAGCCAAAACCCCAGGTGTCCGAGGCATGCTGCTTTAGGTCTTCGGTGATACGTCTGCTCCCCATTCTTGCAGCGCTTTGGTGGGTGTATGCATGCGTGTCGCGTCGACGCCGAATCGCTGACGCCGGTTCACAACCGTTTCCTTTTTAGGCAGACGAAAATGACAAACACATGAATCTCATTACTTTCGCAAAGCGCTGTAAGTGTTCTACATTTAACGGTCCTTCGGGCAAACCTGGACCCGGAGCGTGAGTGAAACACGGACCTGACCAAACCAAGTTCGATAAGACGAATTGTGAGAAAAAGTGAAAAAGATTTTAGACCGCCGATCGACAGCAACAAGTGAAAGTCGGGTTCGTAGCTAGGCTACAGTAGACAGTTGTATATTGCTCCGGAAAGTAAAGCTCTGCAAAGCTCTGTATCTTCAACTCTGATGCCATCGAAGCAGGTGTCACAGTGACATCCATGCTTGACAACAACGATATCTCCACTCCACGAGTGAGACTTCTGTCGGGAGAAACCGCGTTCTGAATAGCCATGTTTTCGGATGGCAAACTGAAGGGACTGGATTCCAGAATGGATCCGCAATTCTGACTTCGTTATGTAGTCAGTCACATAGTAAGTGAGAGCCTTTGCTGCAGAACCAGAGCCAATAAAAAAAACAATGTCATTGTAATTATCTATCCAAGGATGCAACCGGCGGAGCAAGATCGACTGAGCATCCTCATCGATCTCCGTCTCCGCTCTGGTCTCCCCTGTGAGACACATCCGGTATATGGAATTCGACCTGACCTCCCCAGGCCTCAGATATTTAAAGCATGTATCGTTGTGAACGTGCCAGTTACATTCCATAGCCAACAAACCGTCGAAAGCATCCAACGAACTCGTCTTCTTGTAAACACGCGACCTGAGGAGGCTTTTCAACTCGAGGATTGCTTTAATCCTCCTGGCGGACAGACCTGCGAATAAACGGGCACACGTATGCTCGGAAGCTCACAATGAATGACATCCTCCAACCACCCAAATACCTCGGGAAATGTGCCCTCCTCGGTGCCAGCTCCACTCTGCTGAATGTCCCGGGCACGCAATCGACTCTCTGGTCGACGTTTGCCCGCCCCTTCTTCAACTTCTGAAAGAAAATCCACCGCGGAGGACACCGACATTCTTTGTGCAACTGCACCGCATCCAGTAAAAAGACGCGCTTACCTTCACGGGAGACTGGTAACCTGTGGTGAGCACATAACACGAGGAGGTCGGCACGTGTAAGATACGGAAACTGCTCGACAAACCGCACCATATCTGGAATCAATACAGGCAACTGCACCCCGCGCGGATGCACGACTTGCTGTTCGCACGCCATTGAATCAAATCCAATGAATTCGAAGTTGCGGCGTAACTCGGCAAACGTTACAATCTGGTCCACATCGGACGAAGACCCAGGCGGACGACATCAGGCACCACGCAGCGACCTATAAGCACCGCCCGAAAGCACACGCACCGGTCATCGTTATAAACACAGAGCGAGCACCAACCGTTATGAAAGCGAAAAACAAGTCAGTAGAACAGCAGATAGAGGTCCCGGCCGGTGGGAAAAGGGACGGAAGACGATCGCGAAACCGAATGACACTCGGGCCCCTCTCACGAAAAAAGAAAAAAGATTTAAAGCCCCGTCTGCGGGCCGGACCGGTGCTAGTCTACGTTACGGACAGGGCCCCATACATAAACCTGGAATGTAGGACACTTGAAGCGGTTGCTACTTATTTCTGTACCAGTTTCACTTGTCCAAAAAAAAATGAAATGAAAACTGAAAACTCCTGGCCTGTTTGCCTACTGCAACGCTTTTCGTTGCTGTCCTCAGCCTCGGTGAGTTACAGTAGTCTCGGTCCCAGATCCTACAGCAGCGTGAGCTGGCCGGAAACTGATGGAGCAAAAAAAGGACCACCACATACTTATGTTGGCTGCATCCTGAGCTTACCACGTCTGTCTCCTTTTGTCTAATCATTTGCCACGCTTCAAGTCATTGACTTTAGTCATGCGGGTAAATTCGACGAATTCGAGTGAGTGGCGAGACCCCACCCGGACCTGACCAAATCGTTGAGGATTGTCAGCGTTTTAGCAACTCACGGCAGCAATATGGCAGTGGTACCTTATCCGAGATTAGGCCCAGCACCTTGACAACAAAAGAGTAAGGCACTGCCTTGGGGGGTCATTCTCATCCTATCCCCATACATATTCATTGGCAATTTTTCTTGGATTTAGTATGACACAACTCGCATTATTTTCGTTCCAATCCAGAGGCTCAAACTTTCCCAACTTTGAACAAAGGCTCTCGGACTCCGATCGTAAGTAATCCCAACTGGCAGGCCCCGACAAAGGTAACTGGACACCTCGTGACTCGTCTTCGGACCTTTTGGTCCATCCAACTGGACGTTTATCACGATGAGGCGCTACAGATCTAGCCTTTCCTGGGCCAATAAATTGCAGTCACCATGTACTGCACGGACTTCTCGAGCGTCAGATAAGCGCCATGCTCCCAGTCTCTCTCAGAATTTACCTGATCGCAACACACACCTCTCTTGCTGGCATGCTATGGGGACTTGATCATGGTGATCTCCAAAGTATTTTTCTATGCAGCTCTTACTAACTCTGATCGCAAGGTTCCATCGGTTCTGTGACGCGAATGGTTCAATTCAACGACTCTATCGGTCATATTTCGCCTAGTCAACTGGGGATCTATGTTGCCTGCATCATGCTTTCAGGCTTGCTTTCCTCCCTTCTCAGTGGTCATATCGCTGATATCATCTCCCGTAAACACACCATTCTTGTCGGTGGATTGATAGTCGCCATTGGTTCCATCATATCAGCCTCGGTCAACAATTTCTCTGCACTCGTATGCGCTCGTTTAATTACGGGTATTGGACTTGGCCAGACCGTTGCAGCGGTGACAATCTATCTGTGCGAGATTGCCCCAAAGAGTAGACGTGGTACTGTTGCAACTATGCAACCACTGCTCATCACGATTGGCGTCACTTCAGGGTACTTCATAGCTTACGGGTCATCGAGACTCGATAGCAGCCTAGCCTGGCGAATTCCATTCATCGTCCAAGCCTGCATGGGTGTAATCTTATCGATTGGAATGGCATTCATGTCATTCTCTCCCCGGTGGTTAGTGCAGCATGGCCGATTATGTGAAGCCCGCGATGTCCTGTCAAGACTCCGTCGGACAACCAAGGATGCTGATGAAGAGCTGAAGAGTATCAGAGAGTCTCTAGAATACGAAGGCACACAGCAAGCCTCGGTGTCGGAGGTCTTTTCGAAACGTTACATCAAGAGAAGTCTGATTGGGATGTTTCTCTTAGGGTTCGAAATGCTCTGCGGTGTATGTATTTCCCATTTATTGCATCTCACAATGATACTCACAATCTCGGCTGAACAGACGGAAGCTATTGTATATTATGCGCCTGTCCTTTTTGCCCAAGCTGGCTTCTCATCGCAACGTGCATCGTTCCTTGCTTCTGGAATATCTGGAATCATAAGCATAGTGTTTACCATTCCAGCACAGCTTATGGTGGATAAATGGGGCCGGAGGTTCCAACTGATATGGGGAGGGGCTCTCCTCGCCAGCTGCTTTTTGGCAATCGGCGGCATCTATGCAGCCCATGGCGGGAATGCGAATGGAAAGGGTTACCTCAACGACAAGCCTTCTCAATTGGCTGTCATTACCCTAATTTACCTCTTCGTCGCCAACTTTGGGTGGTCCTGGTCTGTAGTAAGCTTCCGAGATTTTTCTCCGAATTCAACGGTTTGACGGTCAAAACTTGAAGGTCATGCAAATATATGCGTGCGAGATAATGCCGACACGCCTGCGGGCCAAGGCTTGTGCATTCCAGCATGTAAGTCATCATCTCGATGAAAGAGACAAAGTTGTTATGGTTCACAAAACGTTCGAGGTCACTAAATGGCTCCTTAACTTTGTGTTCGCATTAACCCTTCCTCTCTTCCTCCACGCATCTCCAAGCGGGCCGTATTTCTTCTGCGGTTCATTGTCATGTCTTGCCACGCTACTCTGCTACTTTTTTATGCCAGAAACACAGGGAAAGAGCCTGGAGGAGATTGGAGATCTTTTTGAGAAGAAGAGCGCTCTGGGCACCGTATCGAAGGCGTGATATTCTTGGTTATGCGTGCGTGCGCCTAGCAGGCAACACCGAAGGCTGATTCGAGGCAATTTGGTGGACCAGCGCTTTATGTACATTATGTGATGCTTGTTGCAAGGCAATTGAACTTCTTTTTTTTAGACAAGCGATGTTACTGTATAGCAACTGCCTAGATTAGTTCTACGCAATACGCTAAGGCGGAGGTCGGGGACTGCCGGTGCAACAGAACTTTGCCGTAGTGGTTCAGGATTCGAGACCCTGCACACCAAACACTAATTAACTCAAGTCCTCCAGAAAATTTTACTGGACGGTCTTCAAACAAGCTGGCAACCTTACAGATGAATGTGCTGAACTACTCGGCGGGTGTATCTCTGACCACCATTCGGAAATGTTTGATCTCGAAGTTCAGGTGAGTTCCCCGATCGATGGCAGTGAACGACCAACACCACAGTCATGGTGGTTCACAGTCCAAATGTTTACCTGGACACGGTCGGAATGTTAAGGGAAAGCCGTCGGTTGCTGACAGTGGCGCGGACATATCTCAGGCACGCTGATCCAAGTGCTTGCTCATCAAAACTTGATTCATCTTGGAATTTTGTACACGAAGGAGATGATAAGCCACGGCTAAATCATGCAAAGAGTCATGTGGGCAAGGTCGACAAATTCAGGTATTTGTGGTGATTGTTAATAAATTCAGTACCTTGTCGCTTGATCATTGCATGGACCACCAACGTACGTGTGACAGACTTGGTGTACACATGTTCAAACAGTTCCAGCGCCGCTGACGGCAGCAACTTCAAAGTTCACCCTTGTTCCAGGATGTTCAAAATTAAGGGGTGTGTATGTTCACAGCGCGCAAGCTACGGCCTCACTGCCTCCGTGGCCTGAGGCTCACGGATATCCTATTCGTATCAGCAGAGTCGCAGACTCACCTTCATTGCCAACTTTTCGTCGCTTTGGATTGTGATACATTTGTCCATTCCAATTCGTGGGCGTGATTTTGACGGAGACTAAATAAGGGCTCCCTGACACTAGAAAAATGGTTTTGCCGGTTTGGAGTCATGAAATCTCTCGCGGTGCTAAAAAAGCCTTCTGGATCCAAGCTGACGGGGCCTCGATACAGAGGGTTACTGGAAGCTTCGTCTTCGGGCCTCTTTGCCCTCCTATCAGAGTTACGTTTCATTACTGTCCAGGCACCTTACTCTCACGAGGACTGATTCCGACAGGGCTTAATCGATGCTGATTACCACGAGGCATTATTTAGTCTTCTGAATAAATTGCGGTCATCGCGCGGCAGAATTCACAAAGCCCCCGACAGACGCCATGTTTCCAGTCACTCTCAAAATATACCTGATCGCGGCATACAGTGCTATAGCTGGTATACTTTTTGGGCTCGACTCTGGCGAGTTTTCCAAGTAGTGTTGTCGGCTCTGGTTAACTCTGATCCACAAGGTTCCATCGGTTCTGTGACTCGAATGGTGCAGTTCAGCGACTCTATCGGTCATATTTCGCCTGGTCAACTGGGAATCTATATTGCCTGCATCATGCTTTCAGCCCTCGTTTCTTCCCTTCTCAGTGGTCATCTCTCGCAAGTACGCCATTCTTGTTGGTGGACTGATAGTCGCCATTGGTTCTATTATATCGGCCTCTGTCAACAGTTTTCCTGCACTCATATGTGCTCGTTTAATAGCGGGTATTGGGCATGGCCAGAACGTTGCAGCAGTGACGATCTATCTGTGTGAGATCGCTCCCAAAAGCATCCGCGGTACCGTTGCAACCATGCAACAACTCTGCCTCACCATTGGCGTGGCTGGCGGGTACTTCATAGCCTACGGATCCTCGAGGCTGGATAACAGCCTAGCTTGGCGAATCCCGTTCATCGTCATAGCCTGTGTGGCTGTAATCTTATCGATTGGAATGGCATTCATGCCGTTCTCTCCCCGGTGGTTGGTGCAGCATGGCCGATTACGCGAAGCGCGCGATGTCTTGTCAAGACTCCGTCGGACAACCAAGGATGCTGACGAAGAGCTGGAGAGTATCAGGGAATCTCTGGAAGATGAAGGCACGCAGCAAGCCTCGGTGTCGGAGGTCTTTTCGAAACGGTACATCAGGAGGACTCTACTTGGAATATTCCTGATGGGCTTCGAAATGCTCTGTGGTGTATGCGTTTAATCCGTTTTTTCATCTTGATTGACTTCTAATGGCACTCCGTTGAATCAGATGGAAGCTGTTATATACTATGCACCCGTCCTCTTTACCCAAGCTGGCTTCTCGTCGCAGCGCGCATCATTCCTTGCCTCTGGAATTTCTGGAATCATAAACGTGGTGTTCACTATCCCAGCGCAGCTTTTGGTGGATAAGTTGGGCCGGAGGTTTCCCATGATAGGGGGTGGAGTGATTCTCGCTGGCTGCTTTTTAGCAATCGGCAGCATATATGCAGCCCACGGTAGAAATGCTAACGGAGAGGTTCATCTTGACAGCAAATCGCAGTGGGCCGTTATTGCCTTACTCTACGTCTTCGTCGCCGCTTTTTCGTGGTCTTGGGCTGTGGTAAGCAGGATTCTCTCTTCCGATTCAATGACTCGATGTCTTCGAATAAGGTCATCCGAATATACGCGTGTGAGATAATGCCTACGCGCCTTAGAGCAAAAGCATGCGCATTTCAGCATGTACGTCATCATTTTTTTCCCCGTCAAAATGGGGTTATTTATACGATGTATTTGAGGTCGCCAATTGGCTCCTTAACTTTGTGATAGCATTTACCATTCCCCTCTTCCTCCAGGCGTCTCCAAGTGGGCCGTATTTCTTATTTGGTTCATTGACATGCTTCACTACGTTGGTGGCTTATATTTTTATGCCCGAAACCCGGGGCATGAGCCTGGAGGAGATCGAGGAGCTTTTCGAGAAGGATGTTCAGAGTTCCGTATTGAAAGCGTGACAAGAATATCAATCGATCCAAATGACAATCTGAGGGCTTTCCACTGTGGTATGTACTCCGCATCCAAGCCACTGGGACCAGCACCATGATTAATGCTACTTATGAGACGATGCAACACGCCACGTACTGTACGTCAGATCTTCAGATATGTGGATGCAGTATCAATCCATCTTACTGACAGATCATACTCCTCATCCAGATCCGTCGTCGTCAGGTGCGCGCTCGTGTTACGATACCCACGATTTGCTCGGGGGGGGAAGGGGGGGGTTGTATCAGCATGATAAGACCGGAAAAACTAATTATCCGAGCAAGCAATACAAATACCGGGTAATCATTTGACCAGACCTACGAGGTCAGTATCTCACCAAAGTTGTGCGTGCTGGGTCATCGAGTACGTGGCGATGGACAGCTGTCAGATATAATTCCATCCGGTCATCGAATTCAACAGGTGACGGAGACAGTAGTAACACTTTATCCGTGTGCCTCACCCTGTCAGACAGTGTTCAGCACAGAGCAGCTCGTCTGTTCTTCCAAATAGCTGGAAAGAGCTGACTCGAGCACCAAGCTACAAGCATTTCTGTCTCGTGAGACTTGGAACTGCAAGGAACATCAAGGCTATTCACCTGCTAGTGGGCTTCCGAGTCGCGTCGGTCACGTACTCTTAGACCACAACCCCCATGTGTGTTGGCAACCGACACCATTCATCGGGAAACTCGCTGGTTCTCTACAAGTGTCCGACGACCACCAGGAGGCTGACATGAGTTAGACGCCATCGCTCGTATGCTTCCCGTCAGCTAACGTCGTTGTAATAGACAAGGTACATTTTTCCTTGGATCCACTACATGGTTCATTGACTGAGTTACGCGTACCTTAGTGAAGTTGAGGTTGATAGTCTTCACTACAGCGCGTGGATGAAATGAACAAGGCCGCATTGCCAGCGGCAGTAGGGAAAAGCTAAGTGATCTGAAAGTTGTCCACGCGAGGTTAGACAACGCAAAAATATGATAAAAATCCTCAATCACTGATTTCCCTTTGGACGGTATGGACATTGTGACAAATGACAGCCGATCGATCGTGAGTCGACGAGAAAGCCAGTAGACATCGAGAATACATTAGCGGGAAAACACGTTCTAGTGTAAGTGCTCCGGGATCTCATGTCACTTGAAAGGTTGTCATGCGTCCTTGTCTACAGTTATGAGACATTGTGCAAGTCCCGACAGCATGTCCTCTGCCCGCGGATTGCGGGGAAAAGATCGACCATCCCCTTTACTGTGAAGCATACTGTGGTCAAATGATTTGAGATGTCCAAGGCTCGCTCACCTAGCACCACCGTAGATGAAGCGCCATATGAAACCACGCGGCTTGTCCCACCCGAATACTTGTGCCCAGTTCTTCCGCCATCCCAGGTCATACAGCTTCACCGACCGGTGAGCATCTCGCACAAGGCACCTTTGGTTGTACGAGAGCTCGTGTTCCATAGGGGGATCCGAGAGGTGAATGGACGGAGGAAGTGGTGGGATATATCGAAGGAGCAGGAATGGCGAGAGACTTTCTAGAGTCGTTTGATTCGTGCTGTCTGCACTGAGACGAGTCGTGCGTTCCGGAAGGCAGAACTCACGATATGAGGTACATGTGATATATCATGAAGGAACCGACGACAGCGGCAAAAATGAAACCGGCGGCAGTCAACAGAAGTTCGTGAACGGGCGTTGCGTCATCCTTGTCGAGAGCCAGTGAGGCTTGGAACGATATGCGTACGACGGCGAGTGCTCACCGGCACCAAGGTGGGGTTCTGAAGTGACCACCAGAATGCACATGAAGAGACAATGCAAATGTAAGTTGAGAGGAGAGTAACGCAAGAGATAAAGTGGAAAAATGCTGGGTAGGTTCGGTGGCCCTAGAAGAAGATTTGCAAGAGTGATTTCGTTGGATGTCGATCTAGACCTACAACACATTTGCTTCCCAGCCATGGACAGTGATGGTCTAATCCGGTCGTCAGTGTTGAGTGTAAAAGTGGGGCATCCGCAACTTACCCATTTTCAATACGCAGCGTCCACAAAGATTGCAATGGTGGCTGCGTTCTGGCTTGGGTCCCCAACACTTGCGACACCATTTGATTGGGGTAAAGTCGTCAAAGTCTTGGCTAGCCATAAGAGCCTCCTGCAATCCCACACCACCCTCGCAGGCATCTTCGCTTCCACCCTCCGAGGCTCCTTTGGGGAGAGAAACAGGGCCAGGGTCACGGGCCACACAAACAATGAGGGAACAAAATGCAAGGAATGTGAGGGTATACGAAACAAGTAAATGAACGAGAAAGCTCGACGAAGAACGCAATGTGCGAAGATGATGGTTGACAAGAACGAGGAGCCAGGATGGGTGGGGAGCTATCATCAAGACGACCAAAGCTATTGTGGGTCGCGCTGAGGACCATTGATTTGGTGATGGAGGGCGGCACTTACCAAAGAGAGGGAGACAGTGGAACCATTTTTTCGGTGGCTCGTCGGGATCCTCGTCCAAGCTGGGAGGGTCTGACCTGGTTGATGTGGAAAAATCAAAAGAGAGGAGTGGCATTGGGGTATCGCGATGACGCCCTGGTCTGATCGACTCGACAAGGACGTTGACAGGAGCGGCGAACACGCGGGTCGGACGCGCCTGGTCTGCTCTTCCCACGATGCTTCAGTTACTCCGTTCGTTTGGTTGGATGGACTTCCCCACTGGATCCTCATCGATATCCCTGACTCACCCCTCGAACCATTCAGTCGCGACGGCTCCCCGTTATAGCCCCCCCAGATAAATTAAATCACACTGCACGGATTTCGCGAAGCTGCTGCACCCATGCTTTCAGTCACTCTCAAACTTTATCTCATCGCGTTACACGCCTCCTTGGCTGGTATGCTATGGGGACTCGACACTGGTCAGTTTCAGGACTGTTTAACTATGCAGCTCCCAATGATTATAATCGAATTCAGGTTCTATCGGTCCTCTGACGCAAACGGTTCAATTCAGGGTCTCTATAGGGCACATTTCACCCATTCAGCTTGGGATTTATGTCAGCTGTATCCTGCTTTCAGCCTCGATTTCCTCTTTATGTAGTGGCCATGTCGCTGATGTTATATCCCGCAAGTATGGAATTCTTGCTGGTGGACTTATAGTCGCCGTTGGGACCATTATATCCGCCTCTGCCAATACTTTCCCTGCGCTTATATGTGCTCGTCTAATAACGGGGATCGGACAAGGCCAATCAATTTCCGTGGTGACGATCTATCTGTGCGAGATTGCTCCACAAACCATCCGTGGTACTGTGGCCACTGTTCTACAGCTCCTCATCACGATCGGTATTGCTTCCGGCTACTTCGTAGCCTATGGATCGTCGAGGGTGGATAGCAGCTTAGCCTGGCGGATCCCGTTCATCGTCCAAGCCTGTTTGGCCGCAATATTATCGATTGGGATGTCATTCCTGCCATTCTCGCCTCGATGGCTAGTACGACAAGGACAGTTTCAGCAAGCTCGCCACGTCTTGTCGAGACTCCGTCAGACGACCGAACACGTCGAGAAAGAGCTGAGCAGCATCAAAGGGTCTCTGGAAGAGGAAAGCACGCACCAAGCCTCATTCTTGGAAGTCTTCTCAAAACGTTATATCAGAAGGAGTCTACTCGGAATATTCCTGATGGCATTTCAAATGCTCTGCGGTGTACGTATTTAGCCCGCCAGTCTTGGACACTTGCCAAGGTGACATTCTTCTGTTTGGAACAGATCGATGCTGTGCTCTATTATGCTCCCATTCTCTTCACCCAAGCTGGCTTCTCGTCGCAACGTGCATCATTCCTTGCCTCTGGAATTTCTGGAATCATAAACATGGTGTTCACCATCCCAGCACAGCTTATGGTAGATAAGTGGGGACGGAAGTTCCCCTTGGTAGGGGGAGGGGCAGCCATCGCTAGTTGTTTTTTGGCGATCGGCATCATATATGCAACTCACGGTGGAAAGGCGAGCGGAGAGGTCTACCTTAACGACAGATCTTCTCAGTGGGCTGTCATCATCCTCATCTACATTTTTGTCGCTAACTTTGCATGGTCATGGGCTGTGGTAAGTTGCAGACTATCTGTCTCAATCCACACGTTCAACTTCCCTTTAACAAGGTCATCAAAATATATGCGTGTGAGATAATGCCTACGCGCCTCCGAGCAAAGGCGTGCGCACTCCAACAGGTAAGCCGACAATTATTTCATACTGAAGAGCTTACTTACCTGCAATATCCGAGCTTGCTAATTGGGTCGTTAACTTCGTGGTGGCGTTAACTACCCCCCTCTTCCTCCGGGCATCGCCAAGCGGACCCTACTTCTTATTTGGTGCATCGACATGCTTCCTCACGCTCGCGTGCCACTTCTTTATGCCTGAAACCAAGGGCAGGAGTCTGGAGGAGATTGAGGCACTGTTCGAGAAAAACAGTACGCCAAGCCCTGCCTCGACATGACATATTTTTGGCGGGCTATTCGTACGCACGACTGCAATTAACGTCGACTGATCAGGCTGCGGGCAGCCACCTTTTCCACTGTTAAGTGGGGCTCACTGGCCGGACATTATTAGTCTCCTATCACCACAAATATGACCACTTCTACATAACAGACGACGTGTCCGATAAATGAGCTTATCTGGCGGCGTACTGACAGATGTGCAATACGCACAATTCACTCGGTGGGGCGCAAAGTAACGGAAATGTAATAATCGTGCAAAGGTGGCATCCCCACAATGTTACCAACTCGAGGAGCGACGAGCACCGAATGACGTTTCTTTACGTAGACTCTGAATATAAAACCAGGACAGCAAACGGTTTGGCCTGTCAAGCCTCACCACTCCAGAGGAGCGTGCAGCGGTATCTTCCCAACCCCAGAGTCCCCTCATTCTCGTCGTTCCATACATTTTGTGAGTTCCATCCACTCGACATATCATTGCTGACTCGAGCTTTCCGTCCGGCTCTTCCAGTCATAATGGCTGCCACCGCGCCTGCCACGCTGAAGCCTGGTAGACCCAGACAAGTTGGCTTCGAGACCGCCGTCACGGCAGTCATATTTGCCCAGAAACTCAAGGTCGCCGCCGCACGATCTCACTCGCGACCAGTTAATCCGATTGCGCGTTCGCGTGCCGCCTCCGTGTCCGTGAGGACGGTTGTCTCTGTCACGCAGTGATCGCAGACCATCTCTTTGGCTCGGAACACCATGTGCGATGGATTAGAGAGACGTCGGTGGGAAGAACATATTAGGCACTGTTGAGCAGGTCTGTCTTTCTTGATCGTGTGCAAGTATGCTGTATATGTCAATCTCTCCCATGGCCGCATGTACATATGTGCAATTTCATCTTTGAGAACGGTGCTGGGAGTGGGTGTGCAGTGCTGTCATAGCAAGTGGTACCTGGCAAGTTTATCTTCGACGTCAGGTACGATTGGCTGAAGTGCAGGCTGCTTTCGCGTGCATTCTTCATTAACCCATTATAGTCAATGCTCTGCAAAGGCCGGTTAGACAAAGCGACCGCCGAATGAAGTGAAAAAAAAAAGAAAGAAAGAAAGAAACAACAACGATCGTCGTGTACGTGAACCCGGGATCGAACTGAATGGCGCTCTCCAAGTACTTGGTGTGCTCGGGGGTAAGAAGCCTCGAGGTTGACATGCAAACGCTCCACCTTGCGACCGCCGCCGACGGGAGACACGTACTCCAGTGCCCTGCTTACTACCCTTTCTGCCTCGTTTCGCCGCCATTCGGAACTGAAGACCCTTCGCGCCCAGACTGAATGTGCCATTCTTCCTTCTGGTCGCTGTGAACGGCTTGCATGTCTCACAAACTCGCCAAGGCCATACTTAAGAGCGCCGCAAGTAATCGTGCGGTGCGAAAGTAGCAACTTGACCCTAAACGCACCGTGAGCCTTGCAAATCAGGATGATGTCCCGTTCAAAGGAACGATTCATGACGCTCTGCTTGCCTTTATAAATCACGATTGGCGTATTTCCGTGATCTTGACTTGGACTACAACCCATGCGAGGGTACCAGAAATTCACTTGGGGGAGACAAGTCAACTTTTTGACGACGGAAACGATATGTTTTGTGCCTACCCAGGTAAACCAACTTTCCTCTTTGGACGAGGTTGTGAAGATCTTTCATTACTCCCTCGATCGAGACATCCCATCCGCCAGTGAATGTAGAAGATATCGATGTATGCATGAACCTCACGCTGTTTCTTGTGCATAGCACCTGTTGCTTGATGCTTACTTCTCTGCGCACGCAGTTCGAAGAATACAGACGTAGAAGTGAACGTCAGCTGCTAGACCCTCGTCACAACTCGCCTTGGTTGCGATGATAAGGTGATCCCTCGGCCCGTTCGCTGATGAACTCATTGCCTGATCTTGGCTGGAGGAAAAAAGATCAGCACGGTCCATTGAAGAGTGTCATCGGCAAACTTACTAATCGTTGGCGGTGTGGATGAAGTTTCCATTGGGCCCATCGAAAGCATTGAGGAACTCGAATGAAGTCACCTTGTTCATCTATCCCATACCGAGCTGGATGATGGAAACGTGGATCGAGGTGTGAGGGGACAGAGTACGGTATCGAGTCAGCCATTAAGTTGGCTTAATGGACTGCCAGCAGTGTCATCATCGACGACATCATTGCGAAGTTGCTTGTGGGTGGAGGAACGGCGAACCGATTATATATATATATGCTGTCGACCAGCCCGTGGCTTGTCACTCTCAGTGGGACGCGTACTCTGACGCAGGAAAGGGATACACGGAAACTGAGCTGACTCTGTGCTCACATTTCGGAGCCTGTAAAGCGATGAGTGACTCGGAATGGATGATCACATACGAATCTGCCGTTTGGGCGTGCTCAAGTTGCTGGGGAAATTTCGCATCAATCTTGCTCCTAGCGGATTAGGGAATAAATCACAGGCGTGAGTATGAATTCTACTAATGGACTACCAATAACACCCGATCTTTAAAAGTGGAGTCAGAGAGTAACCAAGAAATGGAACGTCGGGAAAGAGTCCATGCCCTCAGAAAGGCGGAGTCGAGCGCCTCTCGCAGGTCGAACCAGTGACAACTTAAGCACGCTTGTGATGACTGCTAAATTGCCTGAGCATCACATTGGGGCCGACCGTTCGAGAAAGAACACCAAGAAGCCTCTTCCTCGGCCGTTTTCCTGCGTGCAAATACATGAATATGTGCCAGACCGGGAATGCTTTGCAGCCTCTGGATCGAACTCGACCTAAGTGCTCGAAAGAAACGGTAACGTCGCACGAAACGTACCGGCGGGTTGACGAACCACGCAGTCTCCCATCGATCCTCTGACCATCTCCGCTTCACGAACTCGCGCACCTCCTTTCCTGCGTTTTTCACCATCGTCTCTTCTTCCTCATTTCCTCTCGGAGAACGGATGAGTTTATCCATGGTGACCCCCCAGTCGGCCAGGCCCAGAAGACACGACTCCAACGAGGGGAGGCTCTCGATCGTGTCTGTCGAACCCGTGAAACCGCAGAGACCATCTTGCTGAATGCGAGCATCGATGGCGGGCGGGATCAGAGTGGAGTGGAAGACGGGCACACGAGTCCAAACCAAGGAATGCTCGATTTCTGGGGGTACTGCGGAGCAAGTGCCGTCAGTAACCGGGACGCCGTACGCGAAGTCCGTCGTACCTGAGTAAGGCCAGTCGTTCCGGATGATGCAAATTAACTCCGAGCTGAAGGGTATATCGGCCTTGAAATATTCTGGCGTCGGGTAGGGTTCTAACGTCCCGTTCGCCGTGACTGCGACGGGCAGGTCGTCCAGCGCCGACGTGAGCAGTGAGAGCGAGTCTGGTTTTCCCCATTGCAAGCGATGGTTTAGAAGATACTTGACTACATCGTACGCTCAGCTCAGAGTACTTCCCACTGAAATGATGATGCACGCACCGAGTGATCCGTATTCCTCCTTGATTCCAGAGGCCCATGCGTCATACCTGCGCTGCAGCATTTTATCCCGCTTCAGCAGGCCGAGGTCCCTTCAGATGCCGTTAGTATGTTAATAGCAAGGACTTTGATCCTGGAAAACAGACGTGCCCGGAGTTGATGAAGGTCTTTAGCTGAAGCCACGTAAACCGTGCGGGGTAATGAGCGCGCAGTTCTTCCGTGGTGGGAGGTCCAGAGCGGAGAGCGACCTTTTGAATACGAGGATTCTCGATGGTCATGGTCGTCTCCACTCTAAGCAGTGTGTTTCAGCGTCCATGCCAAAGTTTCAAATCACCGCGGGAAGCCCGGACCGCCCCGCTAGACCCTCCGAGCGGTCCGGGATTATCTTCATGCGCATGGTGCAACGATATGCACCTGCGGCGCGACAAGTAGAATTCTACCTTGAGAGCAATTAGACCGCATAGGGCATGACGGTTTGGGTAAAAGTACATGAATGCAGATGGGGATACAGCAGATGGAGAATACCACGCTAGTACGCAACCAGATACTACCCACTACTTTTTGGTTTTGCTCTTCTTGCTGGTCGATTCCTCACCCTTATCATCCACCTTTCGCTTTGCTCCAGGTCTGGTTTCTTTCCCTTTGGCGTCCTTCCCTTTCCCCTTGCCCACTTTCGTTTTATCTGCTTTGGGTTCCTTGGGCTGAAGGGTAAAGAAGCCGTCGAGACGCCCCTGCTGTTTTGCGTTGAGGAATTTCTGGAGTTTCTCCGCTCCTTTCCGTACACGTTCTTCACTACAAGTAAAAGATATATCACTGAACAAGGAGAGTTCGAGACGGCCACAAACTTGAATCCTTTTTCCACCACCAAAAACTGCACCAAACCATCCACGTCAGGATCATTCCATTCAAGCTGTCACGTTACACCATGAACGGGGCATAGATAATTCATGGATGTCGGAGATTACTTACCTCGACTTCCGAAGCTGGCAACACGTCCGGTTTCTCAAACAACTTCTTGGCCTCCTGCCACGGCCACTCCTCGGGAACTTGGATGCCACCCTTCTTTTTCTTACCACCTTCAGCTTCACCGACCTTTTCTTCTTTCTCGGCTTGTCTGCAGGGAAGGAAGGTCAACTTGGAGTAGACCAGACAACGCGAACAACTTGCTTCTCCCGTAGATGTTCAACCACACCTTCCAACCCACCGTGCTCTCTTATCATTTTCAACGCGCTTTTTGGACCGATACCCTTGATGGGCTCGAGGTAGTCACAACCAAGTAATATACAAAGATCTATGAACTGCATGCGTCCACCTCAGTGCAGTCGGAGTAGAACCGGAGCCAGAGCAGTACTTACCCTCGACATATTCATTTCGAGACCTTGGAGGGCTTTTTCAAGACTTATTTCTGATATAGGAGACTTCTTGGCTTCGGAGAACGTGAGATGGCGGTACAAGATTGGGGCGGCAAAAGTGAGGGTATCCATGTCCTCCGAACCGGCGGCGTATACCTGTCAGAAACGGATCAATGACCGAGTGTCCATGGATATTCATGGTGGACGTACCTTCCCTCCCCTTGCAAGTTCAGCACATTGGGCTTCCGCTTCTGAGGGTGCCTGAAAACAGCGATATGTTGAACAGCTAAGGGATAGTATGGAACGACGGACGACGACGACAGGAATGCCCATAAGCCTGAGGAGTTTCTGACATTCTTCGTTGTGTTCTCGGGTGACCCGGACGGTCCGTCTTGTGAACTTGTCAACCTCTGCAGCTGTGCCTGTTTCCTTGGCCTCTTCGCCGTCTGCTTTCGCTTCCTCTCTCCTCTCGAAACGTTTCGCGAGCTAGACGTGCATGCGCGTCAAAAAAAAAGGCGCCACACGGACCGTTCGATCCACTCACCACGCCCGACTTCAACTCGGGCGGTCGACCGTCGAACACGTATGCGGGCTTGATGCCGTTCTCCACGATGCGAATGGTTCGATAAAAGAAGCCCATGAGATGACTCGTCGTTTCGCCGGAGTCGTTGGTGAGCATCTCGCCGTCCCTCTGCCGCACCGCGATAAGGAACTGGTAGATGGACATGGACGCGTCGATGGCGACTTTGCGACCAAAGAGGGTCTTGATGTCGTGTTCAAGGATGGCCTTTGGGGCATGTTCGGCGAGGAGTGCTGTCAGTCCCTTGATACCCATCGTCGTGGAGGATTTGGTGATGCGCGGTCGTTGGCGATGAGGAAAGTGCGTGACGGTAGTCACGTGACAGTCGTGAACGTCAACAATCACCTCCCGAGGTGATGGCAGTCCGTCTATGCCTGTAGGGTACTTGGAACTTATCGGACTTTGGTGATCACCTCCTTGCAGGTGAGTTTCAGAAATCATCGAAACGCGTAGCAAGGTACACCCAGCACCGCATCGGGGGCGAGCACTCTCACGCGGACTACTCCGGTGACCATACGAACTCGCTTTAGTCAAGACGAATTTGAAGGGTCCTTAGGAGGACGGTCCCAATGGGCATGCCTTGACAAATTCGATCTTGTTTCGTCAGCCTCGTCGTCGCAGGTTTGTCAGACTGCCTGCGAAACGCAGCCCTCGTGTTCCATCCATCACGCACTCTGGTTACTGCCAATTCGCTATCCCACCATCCTGCAGAAACTTGGACGGTTCTTTGATGCGTGATCGATGTCGGCATCGCCCGTGCCGCGATTGCGTGTGCGTCCACCCCTCGGTCATCCCATGCCCAGCTTCGTATAAAAGCACCCTTGTCCGACCGAGTTCGACATCCAACATCCATCCTTCGTCTTTCTTACCATCTCCACCATGTCGATTATGCCACTAGTTCCCAAGCCGGAGTCGCGGTTGGCTCGATACCGCGTTCTGTCCCCTCACGCCTCGATCCACGTTTCCCCCTTCCAGCTCGGCGGTATGAGCATCGGAGACAAGTGGGAGCAGTTTGGTATGGGGGGTATGAACAAGGAGACTTCGTTCGAGCTCCTCGATGCGTTCTATGACGCTGGTGGAAACTTTATCGACACTGCCAACGGCTAGTAAGCATGCCGGTGACTCTCTTGGACAGTGTTGATCTTCTCCTCCAGCCAAGACCAGAGCTCGGAAGAGTTCATCGGCGAATGGGCTGAGCAACGTGGCATCAGAGATCAACTCGTCATCGCAACCAAGGTGGGTCAGGGGAGCAAAACACTCAGTGGCACGGCACTCACCTTGAAGCCAGTACTCTACCAACTATGTGCGCAGAGACAAGGGGATCAAACAACAAGTTCTTTATGCCGGAAACAGCGTGAAGACGATGAACGTCAGCGTGGAGGCCAGCCTGAGGAAGCTCAGGACTACATACATCGACATCCTCTACGTCCACTGGTGGGACTGGGACACGTCGATCGAGGAAATCATGAACGGCCTTCACAACCTCGTTCAGCAAGGAAAAGTCCTCTACCTCGTAAGTGCCAAGTGCTCCATGTCCGCTTCGCTGGCGACTGAATCTTGCGATTTCGAAGGGTATTTCCGACACCCCTGCATGGATCGTATCCCAAGCGAACCAGTACGCGCGCGACCATGGAAAAACGCCCTTCGTTATCTACCAGGGTCAATGGAACGTCATGGAGCGTTCTTTCGAACGCGAGATCATTCCCATGGCTAGAGCACACGGTAGGCCGAGCTTTCTGGTCGTGCTTCGTGAGTGCAGACTCATCCGAACGACAGGCATGGCCTTGGCCCCATGGCAGGTATTGGCAGCCGGAAAGTTCCGTACCGACGAAGAGGAAGAGCGACGCATGAAGTCTGGCGAGAACGGCCGTGTGGCATTCTCTGCAGACTGGAAACGAAACGAGAAAGAGAAGAAAATCTCTGCTGCGTTGGAGAAGGTGGCCAAGGAAGTCGGCGCCAAGCACATCACAGCTGTGGCGATTGCATACGTCATGCAGAAGACACCCTACGTGTTCCCCATCATTGGTGGTCGCAAGGTGGAACACTTGAAGGCTAACCTGGAAGCGCTCGAGATCGTTCTCACCCCTGAGCACATCAAGGACCTGGAGAGCGTCGTTCCCTTCGACCCTGGGTTCCCATACACGATGATCGTCAGTCTTTCGATCACATTTCGCTTGTTCTTTGAGACTGACTGCTCCTGGTCTGTAGGGCAACGGAGCCGAGTACAGCTTCTTGCTCAAGAACGCTGCTTACATGGAGAAACAACCTCCTGCCCGCGCGATCTTGCCAGACAAGTCTTGAGTTTGAGATGGAAGCTTGTCAAAAACGGACCCGTCACGCAGTAGTAGACCCGCATCGGTGTACATAGCAATGTCGTATTAAATCACGCTTTCGATACAGCGCGCAGAGCCTTCTTCTTCTCGAAAAGGTCGTCGATCTCCTCCAGCTTGCGCGGAGGAAAGAGGGAACGGCCAACCTCATCACGAAATCGATGAGCCAATTAGTAACCTCGAATGCACATGTCGCGTATATGACTTCGTCTCGATAAAATGAGGCGATGAGGAAATCGAGTCGTCAATTGAGTGGATCCTGCAAACTTACCACACTCTCGAGACTCCCGATTGACAACATCTTCTTTCCTACAACAGATCAGCGTCGATATTGGGGAGACTTTGGAAAGCCGATGAATATGTATGGACGACAACAAACGACCCCCTGAAGCAGTGAGATCCTCGACCTAGTTAGCTTGCTTTATCGTCAAGGTGCATCGGTCGTTCCTCTCATGCAGCAGGTCTGAGGTCCCCGACTGATCGATCAACGAGGTTAGGTGAAATTCTGCCCCAATTACTAGATGTCGTCCACATGAAAGGGGCCAGATGCGACGTAGCCAGGCCAGGACGAAACAGAGCTCCGAAAAGGGAGAAGAGATGACTTGGTATCAGCTAGGTAGAAGGCACGGCGTGTGCTAGATGACGACGATAATCTTGTGGCCATCCAGCGCACGCCGTCGCAAGGCAGGCAGTACAAAAGTCTGTCACAACGTGCCTGCAAAGATCCGCGTAGGATGAATCCTGGTTTTGTCAGTGACTCGAAGCAGCACACAGGCCACGAAAGACGTACCCCGCGAGGCAAAGCAGTCCTGAGATTAATGAACAAAGACGTCTGTGGATCTTTCGTACTTCGGACGTTGCGCTTCGTGGTGGTTCCGGCATGTAGGTATCGAGGCCGGGTAGTGTGTCGCATCCTTCTAGGTCGCCAGTGGGTTTGATAGCAACCCTGCAGCACCGGTCAGAGGGACAAGCATGGCTGGCATGTTGGCGTCCGATTGCTGCGAGCATTTTCAAGCTTCAACGACTCTGCGACGAGCTGGCGATGGTCACGGTTCGAGCTCTAAGCGATCTTGACTGGAAGGTAGTCTGTCGTCTAACACGGTCAGTGACTAGTGACCCTCGTTAGTTGAACATTGGGAATAGTTCATAGTACATGGAGAGACCAACGTGGAAATGGAACTTCATTCTCCGGTTGTTCGCTCCTCGAAGAGCTCGACTTTTCACTACTAGGCTCAGTCAGTGTGCCCACATTGATGTTCTCGGCCTGCAGAGGTCCCAGAATCCGCGCGTTCTCGAGACCTGTCGTGCGCTCTGTACGCCGGCACAACGCGACGCAGAGCAGCGACAAACCGTTCTACGTCACCACGCCCATATTCTACCCCAACGCGCGTGAGCCCCGTCCGTCCTCGTCCCAGACCCGCTCGCTGACGCGACCCGCTCAGGCCCACACGTCGGCCATCTGCACTCGCTCGTGACCGCGGACGTCATCGCCCGGTTCCAGCGGATCCTGGACCCCGCCCGACGGGTGGTGTTCCTCGCCGGCACGGACGAGCACGGGCTCAAGATGCAGCAGGCGGCCGAGGCGCGGGGCGTCGACCCGCTCGCGTGGTGCGATGTCATTTCCGCCGAGTTCCGCGTGTGTATCGTCTCCCTCTCGCCTCGCCTCGCCTTGGCGTGGACTCACGGGCGCTTTTCGTAGAGACTCGGCGAGAGGGCCAACATCAGCGGGACGGTGTTCGTGCGCACGACGCAGCGCCAACACCGGGAGACGGTCGAGCACGTCTGGGTGAGCCTCGTCCCTCGCTCGCTCGCTCGTTCGACCTCGGCTCACTCCGACAGCGCGCGCTCGTCGCGCGCGGTCTCGTCTACAAGGACGTCTACGAGGGGTACTACTCCACCACCGACGAGTGCTTCTACCCCGCGTCGCGCGTCGCGCCGCACCCGACCCGACCCGGCACGCACATCGCGATCGAGACGGGGGCGACGGTCGAGTGGTCCAGCGAGGTCAACTACAAGTTCCGTCTCTCGGTCTTGGGGGACGCGTTGCGCGCGCACTACGCCTCTGCGGCGTCGCTCAACGCACGCGCCGTAGACGGGTTCGCAGCGCGCGGGGTGCACCCCGAGGTGTACGGCGCGGTGACGCGGGAGGTGGGGGCGCTCGAGGACCTGTCGGTGTCGAGGCCGAGGGAGCGCATCGGGTGGGGAATACCGGTGCCTGGGGACGCGAGTCAGACGGTGTACGTCTGGTTCGACGCGCTGTTGGTCTATCTGAGCGGGGTGGGGTATCCTGGGGAGACGACAGCGTGGCCGCCCGACGTGCAGGTCGTCGGCAAGGACATCGTGAGGTGGGTTCTGGCGTCGATTTCGGACAATCTTTTGTTTTTGACGTGCACGCGAGGTTTCATGCGATCTACCTCCCGGCGATCTTGCTGGCTATGGGACTGCCGGTGCCCAAGACGTTGTTGACGCACGCTCATTGGACGGCGGGGCAGAAGAAGATGTCCAAGTCGCTCGGGAACGTGGCTGACCCCATAGCCGCGATGGACGATTACGGGGTGGACGTCGTTCGGTTCTACCTCGCGCGCGTCGGTGGGCGATTCCGGGACGACGTCGGTGAGCCTCGCGCCGTCTTTTCAAAAGGGTGGTGGATGACGTTTGGCAGATTGGTCCGAGAAACAGCTCCGGAAACACGCCGACGAGATACGGAATGCACTCGGAAATTATTTCCTTCGGGTGACGTCCAACGCCCTCAAGAAGCGAGCCGCCAGCTCTGATCTGCTGTCGTTCCGCGACATGTTCTCGAGATCATTCCCCAATTTGGGCCTCTCTGACACGTCCACGAGCGCATCGGACCTCGAGGCCATCAAGCTGTCCACCAACGAAGAGTTGTTGGCGTTGCTCGACGACCTCGGGCCACGGGTCTCACGGTGCATGAAACACTACGAGATGGCGGACGCGCTACACGCGATCGTGCTGGTTCTGAGACACGTGCGTCGCTCGCTCACATTGACGTCTGGTCGACACTGAACTAGTTCGACAGGCGAACGCGGTTCTGACCACGCTCGAGCCCTGGTCAGAGGCGCACCCACCAGAGACCGCCATGTCGTGCTACCTGACCGCGCTCGAGACGTTGCGTATCACGGGTATCCTTCTCCAACCGTTCATCCCGCATACGAGCGAGAAGCTACTCGATGCGCTGAGGGTTTCGCGCGAAGAGAGGAGCGTAGGACATGCACGCGTCGGGAAAGGCCAAGTGGGAGGATCGATGGACGTCAAGGGCGTCAAATTGTTTGACATGCCCCCCCAAAAGAAGTCACCGGAGAGCTGAGGTGGCACGCCATGCTGTATATCGTACGAGGACACGATCCAATCCAGTATGACCCGACTCATGGTTCGAGTTGTAGCTGCAAGGCGTCGACGGCGATCTGGACGACGTCTTTCCATTCTGTCATGGCGCCTAGACCTGTGTGGGGTGAGACGAGCGCGAGTGAGGGCGGTTGGATGGCGTACCGACGTCCCCGCAGGCGAGTCCTTTTCCGATGGGCCCTACGACGTTGTACTTGATGACTTGGCGGACGACGCGGAGGTGTTCCGCCGTGAGGGGGTGCTCGTACATGAGGGTGTTCATCGCAGGGAAGACGTACGTGGGTGTGGTGGGCGCGAGGGCGCGGAGGAGCGACGTCTAAGTCCGATGTATGATGGCGAGGCGAAGGGGGGAGGAGGGGGATGCTCACGGCGAGATTATCGCACAGCCCCCCTGCGATCTTGGCGAGGGTGTTTGCGGAGCAGGGGGCGATGAGGACGAGGTCCGCCCAGCGGCGGAGTTGGATGTGGAGGATGGGATCCCCGATCGCGTAGCTGTCCTGTCGCGGGGGGTGAGCGGGCGGGGGTGGGGTCAGGGGCAGGCGACGCACGGACCATTCGTCGTCGTCGGTCCAGACGCGGGCACCGACGTCGGCGGGGTCGAAGAAGGCGAGGGCGCGTCTGGTGGCGACGACTTGGATCTTGACGTTGGTGTACTGCGTCGGGGTCAACGGGTGCGGTCGACCGAGGAGGACGACACTGACTTTGAGCAACTCGCGCACGATCAGCGGGGCCTTGATGGAGGCGACGCTGCCGGTGACGACGAGGAGGACGTGGGCGTGGTCCGGGACGCGCTCGAGCTCGGAAAAGGACGGAGGAGACATGACAAGAGTATGTGACAGCAGTAGTAAGTACATTATTAGTGGTAGCTAACCCTCCAAGATGCCCATCTCCCTCCACTTGTCCCAGAGCAGCCCGATGCCGACGGGGGCGTTTTGTGCGCCCTTGACGTCCTTGATGTCGAGGAGCTCGTATTCCTTGCCGAACGCCAAAAAGTGGGCAAAGAGGGAGTTGAAGTGGGGCTCGGAGCGGAGGTGGAGGATCTGGGGATAGTGGGCGTGGTATATGTGGGCGAAGACGCGGAGGAGCTGGCGGTAGACGTGTTTGATGGTCGCGGGAAAGGACTGGGGAAAATCGTGGCCTGGAAGGGGTCAGCGCGGGACTGGGACGGGGGAGAGGGCCGACCGGATTTCGTGGGGAACACGTTCTCGTCGTCGAGGAGGTTCTGGACCCAGGTCATGACGTAGTCGACGTAGGTGGGTGCGGCGAGGTGGACGCTCTTGCGATCCTGGTTGATCCAGGTGTAGC
Source organism: Strobilomyces dryophilus (assembly GCA_038089955.1). Lineage (NCBI taxonomy): Eukaryota > Fungi > Basidiomycota > Agaricomycetes > Boletales > Boletaceae > Strobilomyces > Strobilomyces dryophilus. Next base: position 24,354 of record JBBPLT010000175.1, read on the forward strand.
TGAGGCTGTCGGAGGGGTCAGCGGGCGGCGGGGGCGGGGCTCGGCGCACGCACTTTGGGCCTGCGGACATGATGGGACACGAGTGCTGGGTGCAGCACTCGGAGATGACGCCGTAGAACTCGTTCAGGTTGGTGTAAAAGTCGAACACTGGGCAACGGCTCGACGGGGCGGGGAGGGCGAGGCGGGGGACGCACCGTTGACGGCGACCCACTCCATGATGTCGACGTACTTTGGGAGGACGACGATGGTCTTGAAGTTGCCCTTGACGAGGGCGGCCTCGACGAAGGGGCTGCAGAGATAGAGGGGCTTCGAGGGCGCAGGGCTGGCGGGGACCGACGGCGCGGGGACCGGCGGGGGAGGCATGTCGGCCGACGTCGGGGTCGGGGAGCGTTTCTGACCGCGCGGGTTGCGCGACATGGAGCGCCTTTGGGCGCTGTCAGCGACGACGACGACGACGTGTTTTTTTCACTGACCCGATCGAATTGAAGAAGGACATGAGGCCGTGCGAAACCAGGTGTTGCCTCCTCCCCCATGGTCAAGACTCGTCGCAAGTCAAAGGCCGCCGCCGCCGCCGCCGTCGAGCACGAGACCGCCTCGACGCAAGGCACCGAGGACGCCTCCTTTCTCGTCCCCATCCCCGCCGACCTCGACCTCGACACCCTCTCGAACATCCTCCCAGACGCCACTTTTGCAAAACCGGACCCAGAGACCGTCCTCGCCGTTTACAGGCTCTTGCTCGCCCAGTACGCAGACCAGGACGACACCCGTCGCGACCTCGACGAGCTCAAGGCTGAGATCGAGCGCAAAGACGTCGAGCTCGACCAGGCCGTCCAGGACGGCGAGGCCAGGTCCAGGGACCTCGACGAGTCCCTCCACGCCCTCAAACAGGACTTTGCCACCCTCAAGCAAGAGCGCGACCGGCTCGGTGCGTGCCAGCCCACGTTTCTCGCGTGGCCGACTGACACCCGTTCTCCAGCCGCGTCCAACGAGGACCTCGAGGCGCGAATAGCCTCGTTCACCTCTTCCCAGTCCTCGTCCGTGTCCGACATCGACCACCTCAAGAGCCGCGTCCAAGACACGGAGCGCGAAAAACGCGACCTCATCGGCGTCGTCAGCAGGCTCAAGGAAGACGCGACCCAGCGCGACGGTCCGTCCCTCCTCGCCTGCGCTGGCCCCTCGGCTGACCCTCTGCCCACAGACCAGGTGCAGACCCTGCGGTCCTCTCTCCGCCAGGCTCGTCAGGACCACCAAGCGCTCGAGGCCCAGGTCCGCGAACTCCGCTCCACCGAGACCTCGACCAAGGTAGGTCCGAGTCCGTCCAGCCACGCGTGCCCTCATCCCTCGCCAGTTCAAGCTCGAGACGCTCTCTCAGCAGCTCTCCCTCGCCCAGTCCGAGACAGAGCGCGTCAACGCAGAGCTGACCGTCAAGTCCGAAGAGTACGCCAACTACAGGCGCACCAAGCACGCCGAGTTCATCCAACTGCAGTCTTCGCACGACTCTCTCTCTCAAAAGCATGCCATCGCGGAAAGCGCTCTTCGGGCCATGGAGTCCGCCCAGACCGCGTCCACTCGGCAGCTGACTCAGACGCTCACCAAAGTGCAGGACCTCCAGGGTCGCCTCGCCGAACAAGAGGCTGCGTTCACCACCGAGGTCTCGGGCCTCAAACGGCTCGTGACCATCATGGAGGAGAGGGAGAAGCAAGCCAAGGACATCGTCGAAGGCATCGAACGGGAGTGGGCCACCGTGGGCGAGCGCGCCGAGCAACGCGAGGCTGCCCTCAAGGCAGAAACCGACAAGGAGCGACGCGCTCGTGAACAAGTCGAAAGGAGACTGGAGCAGCTCGAGACCGTCCTCGAGAGGATGCACCGCGGCGACCTTCCCACTGCCAATCGCAACCTCTCCAGCCCTTCTCGTGCTTACGACTCTGCCGACCCCATGCGCGGTCTCAGCCCGACGGTCGCCATGGCCAGCAGAGTCCAAAAGAGCGGCAAGACGTTCACCCAGGTCTATGCAGACTACGTCCGCCTCGAGGAAGACTATGCCAAAAAGTGCGCCGAGTACGACCACATGGACAGAACGCTTTCCGAGGTTCTCGCTCAGATCGAAGAACGGGTAAGACATGTCGCGTCCTACTGTCGTCCGTCGCTCAGCTCACGATGATCTCAGGCTCCCGTCCTGGCACAACAACGCGAAGAGTACGAACGTCTCAAAGAAGAGTCTACACAACTCGCCACACAGTTGTCGACCGTCCTCGTCGAGCGTGACGCCAACGCCGCCGCCTTGCAAGAGGCGTCGCAAAAGCTCAAAAAGTCCAACAAGGAGTCCGACCTTTTCCAACATCAGCTCACGGACCTGGGCCGACAAGTCCAAGGACTCCTCAAGGAACTCGGGCGCCGGACCGATCCCTCGATTCCCTCGGACGAGGAACTCGACGAGATGCCGCCGTTGCCCGCCGACAACATCGACGCCGTCATCACCAACAACCTCGTCCTCTTCCGCTCGATCCCATCCCTCCAAGACCAGAACCAGAAGCTGCTTAAGATCGTGCGCGAGCTCGGCGCCAAGATGGAGGCCGAGGAACGCGAGTACCGCGAGGCGCTCGAAAAGGAGCAGAGCGAGGCCATACGGGAGGCGCACGAGGCGATCCAGGACCTCGGCGCACAGCTCGAGCGACAGAAGAAGAGCAGCGAGGCGACGATCCAGGCGTACATGAAGGAGCGGGACGCGCTCAGGGCGATGCTCGCGCGTGCCGAGCGCGCGGCGGTGCGCAGCGGCGTGAACGGGGACGTCAACGGCGCTGCGTCCGCGCCTCCGAGCGATGTCGTCGCCGAGTTGGAGGAGGTGCAGGCGCAGTTCGAGTCGTACAAGACGGAGATGGGCGTGGACGCCGAGAAGCTGCGGGAAGATTTGGTTCTGACGCAGAGGCAGCTCGGTCAGGCCAATGCTGCGCTGGCCAAAGCCACCGCCAAGATCGAGTACCTCGACGGTGAGTCGACTCGGGGCTCGTCGGTTTCGTGCGGCTGATTGAACGACAGAACGGCAACGCATGACCGTGGAGCAGATGAACATGCACAGTCGGGACGTGGACTCGTTGACGTTGCGCAACCAGCAGCTCTACGATCGACAGGCGCATCTCGACATCGACAATCAACGCATCATGGACGAGTTGGCCGTCTCAAATAGCGCTCTCGATCAACTTCGCAACGAGGCCGCCAACCTCAGGGCAGAGAAAAGGGTGTTGGAGGTCAGTTTCGCCGGGAGGGACTTTGCACTTACGAAACTGATGTCGATCTTTGTCAGAGCGTCCAGACGAGATTGATGGAAGAGAACAAGACCTTGACTGCGGAGCGCTCGCAGTTGTCGGACCTCATGACTAGCGTGCAGAGGATGCACAACGATCTGGAGCGGTCCGGGGAGAACGATCGGAGACGACTCGAGACGCAGGTGCAGATGATGGAGAACCAGACGTGAGTTTCGTGCGGCGTTCGAGATGGTCTGTTGACGTCGCACGTAGGCAAGATCTCAGGACGCAGCTGAGTCAAGAGCGCGAGACCGTCAGACATGTGAGGCTTCAGAAGGACATTGACGTGAAGGAGCTCCAGTCGCGCCTGGACAAGACGGTACGTCCACACACATGTCAAGGCTGTCCGGGTTACTCACCCCTCGTAGACCGAACAGCTGTCGCAAGCACGAGAGTCGCTCGTCGGGGCCGAGACGAGCAAGACGCACCTTCAAGAGCGCGTCGATGAACTCGCGCGACAAATGCAAGGCAACGCAGAGAAACTCGCCGTCTACGAACGAAGGTCGACCGGCATAGGCGGTGTCACTCCCGCGCCCGACCCAGATTTGCCCTGCGAACAACAACTCGAACAAGAAGTGGCGGACCTTCGGTACGTTTTTTTTTTCACGCTGGCCACGCGGCCGACGCGGTCCTCACGGGAGATGTCGTTCAGGGCACAGCTCAAGGTCGCCCAAGTGGACCTCGCCGCGGCGCGCAGTCACATGCAGCAGTTCCAGGAGATCAGCCAGGCCAGCGAGGCTGCGCTTGCCGCGCTCAACGGCACGCACGACGAGTACAAGGCGGATGCCGAAGCGCAGCTCGCCCGACACGAGGTACGACGCGTTTTTCGTTTTGAAGCGTGCACTAGGTCGCTCACGCGCGCGCGTCCCGCAGCTCGAATACAAGTCGCTCGAGGAGAAGCTCGGCGCAGTGCAACGAGACGTGCAACGGTGGACGACCAAGTTCAACGACCTTGCCAAGACGTTGGAGACGGAGCGCGTCGCGTGGGCGAGCGACAAGAAGACGCTCGAGGACACGATCGTGGACATGACGACGTCGGAGAGACATTCGGAGAGCGATCGCGCGGCGCACGAACGTGAGGTGCGCGAGTTGGAGGAGCGTGCTGTGGTGTGTATTCTTTTCGGCGAACGTGGCATTTGCTGAATGCTCGATAGGCTGCAGAAGACAGGTATTCGAGAGAGGTGGTGGCGCATGCGGACTCGTTCAAGACGATCGAGAATCTCAAGCACCAGCTCGGCACGATACAGAACGCGTCGCGCCAGAACCAGGCAGAGATGACCAACGCGCAGGCCAAGCTCGAGGCGTCGGAAGCGAGCTGGAAGCAACAAAAGGAGGCTTTGGATAAGGAGATTGGGGATCTGAACTCACGGTGAGGCCATCGTCTGTGGCGCGTGTTCCGGCTCGTTCATATCTTGTCTTTGGTCGCAGGTGCAAGGACCTGGCCGCCCAGAACGCACTCCTGTATCAGCACCTCGACAGCGTAAGCTCGCAAGCCGCACGTATTCGTCAGGTCGCAGATTCTTCGACCGAAAGCGCCGGCGGCGACTTCGATGTGGGCGGGGACGACGCAGATACCAAGCTGTCCGAGCTGCGGTCCGTGGTGGCTTACCTCCGGAAAGAAAAGGAGATCGTCGATCTCCAACTCGAACTCGGCAAACAAGAGAACGTTCGACTCAAGACCCAACTCGATCACCTAGGCCAGAGCCTACAAGACGTGCGCAAGACGCTTTCAGAGGTGCGCGCGTGCCGGTTCCCGGGAGTTGCGCTGACATGGAGGTCGGGTTCTATAGGAACGCGAGCGCGCCGTGCAGGCGGCGACCTCGGACGCACAGCACGCCGAGATGTTGGAGCGAATCAACCAACTCAACCTGCTGCGCGAGAGCAACACGACCCTCCGGGCCGACTGCGAGACGTACTCGAAACGCGCGCGCGAACTGGACGCCAAACTCAAGGCACTTTCCACGGAGCTCGATCCGGCCAAGGAACAAGCACGCGTCGCGCGCGCCGAACTCGAGGCTCGGGACGCCCAGATCACGCTTTTGGAGACGGAGAGTAAGCGGTGGCAGGAGCGCAACGCGCAATTGTTGAGCAAGGTGTGCAGAGCGTCGAGTTGCTCGGGTTCTTTTGTTCACTCTCGCGCGCAGTATGACCGTATCGACCCTGCCGACCTCCAGACGTTGAAAGACGAGGTCGAGCAACTCAAAACACAAAAAGGCGACTTGGAGAAACGACTTGCCGATCACGACGCCAAGGAGTCCGAGGAGGCGACCAAGGTGAGCTCGGGTTCCCGCTCGTCTTCCAGTTTGGCTGAACGCGTGTGTGCACAGATGGCCACCTACGACGAGAACATGCGCAAGCTGAAGAGCCTGACCAACAATCTCAAGCAGCAGCTCGGCACGTCCAACACGGAAAAGTCGACTTTGAACAGGACGCTCGCGAGTCTGCAGGCCGAGCTCAAGAGCGTGAGCGCGGAGCGGGACGCACTGCGGGCGAGTGTGACGACGGGTGGGGAGTCCAAGGAGATGGCGAGTCAGTTGGAGGGATTGAGGTTGGAAAAGGCGGCGCTGGAGAAGGCATTGGCGGACGAGAAGGCCAAGGTCGCAGCGCAGGTTGTTTCTTCGCCCGATCAGACTTCTGTCATCGTGAGTCGCTGTTTGCTCGTCCCGCGTGCATCGTTCTGATCGTCGGACAGGAGAGCTTGCGGTCCGAGAGGGACAGGTTATTGGTTGAGAAGCAGAGTGGTGCTGGTGCTGGTGTTGGGGACTCGTCTAACGCGGTCAAGTCACAGTTGGAGACGGAAAAGGCGGAGCTCACGAAGGCGCGGGATGAGGCCCTCGAGCGTTTAAAGGTATGCGACACCGCGTCAACGTCGTCTTGGTCTGCTCACCTATTGGCCCAGGCTGCCGAGGAGCGTGCGAACAAGGCGATGGACGACGCCAAGAATCTCAAGCAGTCCAACGTGCGTTCGATTCAGCTCTTCGGGGGTATTGGAGCTCACGGTTTCTGTAGGACAAGTTCCAGGCGCGCGTGTCTGAGATGCACCGGATGCGCGAGTCGGCGATCGCCTCGGCCGTCGAGAAGGCCAAGAGCGAGATTAGCACCCCGACCCCTGCCGTACCTAACGTGGAGGAAGTGACCAGGAGACATGCCCAAGAAATGGAGGCTTTCCGCGCGGAGCACGAGGCGGCCCTCAAGAACGCTGTTGAAGCTGCCGTCGCCGCTGCCAAGGCCGAAATGACGACCAGCGTCCCCTCAGATGACGCGACAAAAGCTGCCATCGCAGCCGCCATCGCCGAGCACGACAGGGAGATGGAAGCCAAGCACGCTGAAGAGATCACGGCCGCCGTCGATCGAGGTCGACTAGAGCAGCAAGCCAAGAGCAAACTCAAGGACGCGCAGCTTGGGCGGTCGCAGGCCAAGGTCAAGGAGCTGGAAGCGCAGGTGCTGGAGTGGCGCAAGGCTGGACTGATACCTGAGGCGGGTGCCCCTGCTGCTGCTGGTCCGTCCGCGCCCGGCGCCGTACCTCCTAGTCCTGCGGCTGCCGCTCCGCCCGTTACGCCTACCACGCCCGTCGCTTCGACTTCCAAGTTGCCGGCTCCTGCAGCTCCTCCACGTCCAGCCCCAGTGGCATCTGCCGCTGCCGCTGCCGCCGCTCCTCCAGCAAGTTCGGTGCCAGGACCCTCCGCAGGCGCAGGTCCACCACGCAGAACACTCGGCGGGGCTGTCCCCCTAGGCACGACGGATGGCGCCGGACGCGGTCGAGGCTCGGCACGCGGTCGCCCTCGTGGTGGACTGAGTATTCGTGGCGCGGCGCCCGGGCATGGTGCAGGCACGGGTGCGGGTGCCTCGGCTGCGTCTGCGGCCCCTGTGGGCGTGCAGATCATGGGCGCTGCTAACAAACGCGGACGGGACGACGACGTGCAGTCGGACGACTCGCTCGCGAAACGGTTAAAGCCTGCTGCAGGCGAGGCGGGGGGTGCCGTCGCGAGTGGGGCGGGGAACGGCGTGAGTAAGCCGCCTGTGTCGATTCGAAGGCCGCCGCCGCCGTCGTAGGCGTCGTGCATTTCTTTTTGTTGTTGCATGTGTTCGCGCCGGGTTTTACTTCCAATGACTTTTTCTTGTCTTGCTCGCATCCTGTATCGTTATGCGCTTTTTCTCTACTACGTATCGTACGACCTCGACATGTTTCATATTGCTCGACATGCCAGGATTTGGGTCGAGAAAACGAGATTCAATGAACGACCCTGCTACTACATTCGGAGATAGACAGACTTTGACGAAGCGTTGAATTTGAATTTGATCAGTTACAGCTAACTTGCATCTCCCTCACACATAACTTGCACATGGCAGAGAGCTTCGACCTTGAAGAGCTCGTCCACCTCGAACAGACGTCCGCGAGTCTCGATCATCGCTCTTCCTTTGCGTCCTGACACACTTACCACAGATTTTATGATGTTGGCTACGTCGACGGCTATAGTCACGGTCGCGTCCACGGCCTGATCGAAGGCCGCGCGCTCGGCCGCTCCAAAGGCTTCGAGATCTGGGAAGAGATAGGGTTCTATGAAGGCTTCGCGCAGACATGGGCAGCCGTGTACACCCAGCGGCATCAGACCGACCAGTTCAGTGTGCTCTCTTTGCTCCCCCTTCCCTCCTCGCTTTGATTTCTGGTCTTGGCGCGACCGCAGTGGCTAACTCGCTCTTCCGCCTTCCGCCTCCGTCGCGTCTTCGCGCCCTCCCCCGACTCGCAGTCGTGCCCTACACCACATCGCTCACCTCCTCGATCTCATTCGTCGTTTCCCGAAAGTCAATCCATCTGCTGACGACCGGGACCTGGAACAAAGCCAGGGCCCTTCGTCTGCATCGTCCCCTTCCTCAGAGGACGTTGCCGACCTGTCGCGTCTCCAATCCCAGATTCGCTCCCGTTACAAGGCGCTGTGTGCTTCGCTCGGCGTTCGACCTCCTTTGCGGGCTTGCGCTCTGGCGAACGAGGGCACTCCCGACGCGAGCAAGACGCGCGGCGTGTGGACGCTCGAGGAGGACGTCAGGCGTCCGATCACCCAAGGGTTGAGTTTCTGAAGTCGATGTCGCTCGTCTGTCTCGTCGACGCCGTCGACAAACGAGCTAGGTCTGCCATGTGTGCAATTTACGGCATGGCGAGTACACGATTCAGCCTATCTCTTCGTGATTGATGCTCAATGTAAACTGGACAAAGGGGCGGCGCGATACAAATCTGGAGTCAATATGTCATGCAGGTGTCGATAGTAAATGGACGGAGCGTATATTTTGCAAGCAATGCCTTCGGCGAGTATGTATGAGATTTGTACAGTTTTCTCCCTCTCGATGTCAACCCCAACAAGTTCCTCGGATTGCTGTAGATGACACCAGCAATGGCAGAGAAAATCATCTCCAGGGAGAATAACACAAGGGGAGTGCCTTTTGGAAACTAGATCCGTCAGAGCCTAGACGACGGTAACCTGTGGGACGCCGTGTTTGTGACGTCCAGCACCTAGCAAGAATAAGTACGTGCAGACCAGCGTTTAAAGCCTCACGGGCGCGCGGAAAGCCACAAGGCCACACCTAGCACTGGTCGCCATAGCGGCCATGAACACGGCGGTGGCAGGCGTTCATGCGCCATCAGCCCCACGTGGCGTGAAGGCTCAAACTTTGATTAGATTCCCCGCAGTTCAAACATTCTCGACCCTGGTTGCTAAGACCCATCATGTTCGCTGCTAGACGCCTACCCTGCAAAGGAAAAGAATAACCGAGAAGATGTAAGTGCCAAAGCATATATTGTGATTCCGAAATTCTCAGTCGTACGCCAGCGAGTACTCTGAGGGCAACATGAACTCTACCAGGACCAAGGGATCGGATCGAACGGGGTAAGATACTTGCAGTGAATCAGCAAATTTGGGGCAAAGCTTACAAAAGGGTGAAATCCATTCAACCTAATCTGTTGCCATCAACGAGGATTAACCCTTGCGCTCTAAGTCAGGCTGTGCAGTCGACTGCTTGTCCGTGGAAGACAACCGGATTGTGTTCTGAGTACATGTCTTGGGTCTGCAACAAGAACAACCCGTACGGCTCGTTGACTTCTGACGACTTCAGAACCGCCGCGTCCATTGCCCTGCTTTGTTAAGAGGTCTCGAGTCTCCTGTAGCTCTTGTCCTGTCAATAGTAACGTGGCCCGATGGTTACAACGAAAGGTCATCGATTATAATTCAAGCAGGACGTTGGCAAAATACTAAAAATTGCCTGTGTTGAATTGATGGTCGATGGATACCATTATGGGTCGAGGAAGGCCTGACGTCCGGTGAGTAGTCCTCAACGCAGACCTTCTCGATGACCACCTCTATTATCGACTGGTCTACACCAACAACGAACGTGAACACCATCATATGATCTCTTCCGGGTCGTCCTGCTTGATAGCATTTGGCGTCCACGAGGCAGATGGCAGCGCTATTCTATGGACCTCTGGCTGTGGCTGCGACTTACTCGTGTACAGCTAATAACTTGTACATTGGTATTCGAGTCAACAGGATAACAGTGCGCGGCATTCGAAGAAACCACCTGTGTGATAACTCTTTTCGGGCTTCTTATCGCGATGAGAATGAGGGATATTTCTGTCGTGCAACGATGAATCGAGCGGGAGTTTCAGCCAAGTGGCTCGAAAAAGGCGCAAAGTGCCGCTACATGCCTCCCGAAAAGGAGTTATATGATAAGGTGAGTTCAACAAAACCTGCTGCTACGGTGATAATGGTTCTTTTCACCCGCGTTGAAAGGTAGAGCATTGAAATTTGGACGATCCGTGATTACCTCACTTGGCTCACTTCAAAGCTTTCTAGGTGAAAAACGGCAGGACGCTCAGATGCACCTGCCACACAAGAAGTCTTCGAACAACGTCATGAAACACGTTGAACCTCCCGTAGAAGCAAGGCGGCCTGCTGGGGGTTCAGATAAATAGCATCACCTGTACGCGATGACTGTCTCCATGACACTCCTATCGCTTGCATTCTTCACTTTCTCACTTTGGGCTCGGCTCTCTTTGAGTCTTTCTCCGGATTATTTGGACTGCCAACTCCAGAAACCTCCAGGAGAGTCTCCTCTCGCAGGATGCCCTGGTGGAACCCTCTACGTCTCGCATACCGATCTCAGTGCGAATTTCAGCGATGTCCAGGGGGCGATCGATTCTCTGTGAGATATTCTGGTTGCCTGATCTTACGGTGGGGGAGGACTAACGTGCGACAGCTCAGAAACTGGCCACGCGATCGTTCTTATCGGCAAAGGACAATACTTCGAGATGATTAACGTGACCCGTTCCGCACCTCTCACGTTATTAGTTAGTCTATCGCTCTTTGGATCGACGTTACTGCTCGTGCTGATAGATCTCTATTGTCAAGGGCCAACTAGACCCTAATACTGCCTTTCTCCCCTCTGGAAATGCTTCTCAGCGCAACCTCGTGCATATTTGGAATAATCTATATGTCAAGACGGGCATGACTGACGAAGAGACTGCAACATTGAGTGTGGGGCCTCCACCCGGCCAGTCCTTTGGAAACGTCGATTTCAAGGCTTATAACATCGACTTCGAGAATCATGCCGTTAGCTCATTTTCTCTGATCACGGATGTTGCAACACTGAGTATCTCGCAGGCCAGTTACGCGATCTCTCAAGCACTCGTAACTTCAATCACGTATGCCAATGCATCGTTCTATGGGTGTGCCTTCGCAAGTTGGCAAGATACGTGGTATACCGGACACGGCGCCAACACGTATGTGGTAGACAGCATTATATATGGTCAAACAGACTGTACGTTCCCCTTGCGCGGCGTTTTCAATATTCTAATGTTTTAATAGACCTTTTCGGCTTTGGAATAGCGTAGGTTTTGTACTGTTCTGGTCTTAGAGGCATGTCACCCACATCGTTTGCAGTTGGTTTCAAAATGTCACCCTCGCGAACCGTGCCTGCGGGCCTGGCATCACCGCTTGGCAAGGGGTGCCTGGTACGCGAAACGGTGCATACATAGCCGACTCGCGCATTATTCGCGTAAGTCCTCTACCTCGTCGACTGGTACTGGATCTGAACGTTTCGCACAAGTCGCCGGACGCCAACGCGACCACCATGACCAGTGCGCAGTGCTACCTTGGTAGGTGACGATGCAGTTTCAACTGACCATCGACCGAGGTTTTTCTAGGACGCCCCTGGAACGTCTACGCCGTTTCCGTTTTCCTGAGAAATTACATGGGCGACATCATCAATCCAGCAGGGTTCAACCCGTGGCGCACGCGTGGAGAGTGAGTCGTATGGCCCTGCGCTCCTCTGTGACATAGCCTCACATACGTCACGACAGAACCACGGTGCCGAACACGACCTTCTATGCCGAGTTCGACTCATACGGTAGGTACCTTATGAGCGTGCCTCCGAGTCGTTCCCGCTAAATCCGAAGTACAGGTCCGGGAAGCGACACGTCCGCTCGGGTTCCCCAGGACCACCTCCTGAATCACAGACAAGCGCGCCAGTTCAGGCTGGAAGACGTCTTTGGCGGCAGGCCACGTTGGATCGATGTCCACTATCAATACTAAATACGTACAGACGTAGATCGGCGCTTTCCATCTCGATGTACTTTGACGAGCCACAGCATTATCCACTCAACGAACTCGAGGTAAATTTATCGGGTCCGTTACGGTCCCATTCGCCTAATTATCTGCGCGTTGGTTGGTTCCGACCTTAGGTTACTAAGCCTCGGCTGCGAATTGAAGCTAGCGACACGTTTGCCGCTCAGGTTCAGCTTGCGGAATTGGTTCGACTCTGTTTGGGGGGCACAAGGGTGTAATATGCGAACCGAACAGGAGAGTGCCGTCCGTCGATGCTGTCCTAAGCAAAGTAAACCGACCCCATCAGCGCCGATTTTAAGTCAATGTACCCCAGCGCGCAAGCCTGGAGCGACAGCATGACGCGTGACCGGCGACGACCAGCGCGCACCGATCGAGGACTCTATATCTCCGTCTGACGATCCAATTGCTTGCCATTCGTGACCAGGGTCCTTCACCTAGGCTATCCTACGTGTACATACTTACAAATGTCCACTTGCTCGGAAGCCTCGAACAAGCAATACCGTCTGCACCAGAAAACAGTGATCAAATGTTGACTCGTGCACCTATTCCAGCTCACTCAGCCTCCTCTCCATCGGTATCCACTCCACGCCATCCGTTCTCCTATTTTCTCCAGCTTCTGCGAACACGATCGTCGTCACGATGGTGTCGCGATAGGCTGACCAGCCAGAGCCGGTGTCAACCCCACTCCTACCTCCCTGGGTGTCTTGTGTATACAACTCTCGCATGCTTAGGATGAATCGAGGTGTCAGAGTGAACACAGTCACGCTTTCAATGACGAACAAAGCCATCATTGCCCAGCCTTGTGTTGTGAAATTCCCAGACATGGCTAACACGTCAGTGACGGCGAGCAGAAGTATGCTACAAGGGTAACCGTTAGCTTTGGTAGTAATCATTCGGTTCTGCGAGTATGCAGGTTGACACGCACGCAAAGAAGTAGATGATACCCTGCTTGATAAATAGATCCATGTACTTATTGATTTGCCATCGCCTCGTCGTGCGGTACATCTGCAGTGACTGGCCCACGAACTGGGCCAATGCCAAGACACACAGCGCGGCGCCATGAATCACTTGCAGCACAGAAGCCACTATCATCCAAACAGGAGAAATAGAATGCCACGTGCAGTACGAATGATCAAATACATTTCCGGTACTCACTGTACGGTGGACCAGAACAGTCAGCGTGGTGTGTCAGTACCAATACTTACATACTCAACAGGGTTTTCGGATCGCTGTAGATGGCACCAGCAATGGACAAGAAAATCATCTCCAGAGTAAACAGCACGAGGAGAGTGCAGAGCACTAGCCTTGAGCGATTATGCATTGCCCACACACGGAGGATCATAACGACTGCCGTCGAAGAGAAATTCGATTCATCCCATTGAAATTAAGTAAAAATGTCGACTCACACTCTGCGGCACCAAGAAAGCAGGTGGAGGCCCATATGTAGGTGATGAATATGATTTGACCTCATAGACCATTGTGAATGAAATTAATGGGTAGCATGAGTGTCAGTGCTCACATCTGTTTAACCAACAAATCAGTAAACCGTGAGGCTATGGGAAGTATGAATACTGACGTCTAAGGTTGAAAATTCTATACCCATAAAAAATTGGAGTGAGAGTGAGAGGGAGTTACCTTTACAGGACCAGGCAAAAAGCTGCTCCCCACTTTGAATAGGTCAGGATTCAGTCAGCGCACTTGTCATATTCGGATAGTAGACATACTGAGGGCACTGGTTCTGACAAACCACCTCATGTGAGCATTCGAGTCGTGTACTGTAGCAAATATCGACTCACGCAGCGCTGTAAAGACCAGCATAACGAACCTATATGTTGATGCCACTCACGTACAGTACATGACAATACTTAGCAAATTGACGCACAAGAACGAACGATGTTGACACCCAGGTCCAGCGTCGTGTCTGTAATCCTATCAGATTGTATGCTATGAGCTGGCAGGCAGGTGCTTGCTAACCCAGATATATTCAACCTGGACACATCGTCAGTGTCGAAAATATTACATGAGAGTGGGAACTATACTTCGTCTGATATATTCAGGACTGACAACATTATCGTAGAAGTCACCAGAATAGGCTTTCCAGTCGTCACTCACCGTAATCATACGCAACAGCAGCGAGCACCGCCACTAGAATAATGGTTGTGACAATATCTCAGACAGGAGAGGACAAGCATACTGGATGCGCAGTTGTTCCGCCAAATGGCAAGCAAGGCCAATCGTGGCGCAGAGGACATGGCCTTGACGGGGGGTGGGAGAAATTCCCGATTAACCCTTCGACCATTTCGCTTATAAGAGAGGGAACTCGTGTTGCCTGTTGTCACATCTATAATACATTACATGGGCGGAGCGCTGGAAGATTCAGATTTCCGGATGATACTATCATTGCCCACCACATGCGAAATTCCGACTATTCCTTGAATAACGACACAACAACTCAACTTACTTTCTTCGGATCTGGACGAGGGTGTAGATACACAGTGACAGAAGGGGGAGGAGATAGTTTTGAGGTCGGCAGATTGGAACCGATATAATGAGGTCGAAATCCATGCGAAATGCGAAATCTCGTCACGGGTTGTCACGCGCGGCATGGAGGCTATGAGAACCTGACAAACTCCGCATCACGTACTCTACATTCGTAGGGAGATAATTTAAGCGGAGCATCAATACCAAGCGAGAGGACACACCTATCTGCCACGTTCCCGTCACGCTGACATGGTTTTCGTTGAATAGCATTTTATTTCCCCTTTCAATCTTCATTCTGACACTCTGCGAACCATGCTATGGACCTATAGAATGTCCACAAAGCGAACCGTAATCAAATACGCACGAGATCGCTTTGGATCTGGCTCGGGATGTCTGTACCTGACATATTTCCATTGCTCATCGAGTGCATTTCCCCCTACCATACTTTACACAGCACAGTTTTCGTTGTTATGAAGGTACGAAGTCTTCCGAATTCTTCTGCTCACGTCCTTAATGAATCGAACTCGTGTAGCAAACAGGTACGAACTGTCTTTTGTTTGTGTCCAGTGCTCTACAGTCGCACGATCGCTTAGTCGTCCATTCTCTTTGCACAAGCGTTCACTGGGATGAATTGTGAAAAGCTTTTCATCAATACCTTGCAATAATCTACTAGTAATAATGACAGAGTGACTCCGAGTCGGAGGTAAGACACAAGAAGACCGCTGTATTGTGTGCTCGACCATCTTGATTCTCGCTACCATTTGATGGAGTAAACTAGGTCTCGAGATGTTAGCGCCGCGCGTGACGCCAGCAGGGACTTTGTTGAGTATCTTAAGGGCAAGCTACACCCGGCCGAGCTCGCCGAGGTGCCGCCCACACGGCAGATAGGATAATCAATAGGATTATCCTAGCAATATAGAATCGTATATTAGAGAGCGAGTAGGATAGGGGACATATAATTAATCTCCTGACCTCACCCACCATCATCCTGCCTGATCTCGACTAGAGACTTAGTAGGTAATGCCGGCAACTTCCAGTGCAAGTCGCAGGCAAGGCGGTGATTCATATGATATGGAGAGGTGGAGTTGTGTCATGTTCCCGTCATTTCAGCAGTGCGATGATGTGTGAATTGACTTGGCTTATTTTCGCACGAGTGGGACGAGCCTCGCGACGTTATGTTTCTGGGTTTCCATTCTCATGTTTTTAAATTTCAGTACCCATCATGTTCAGTTGCACGCTGTGTCTTCTACCTCCACACCTGAAGTGCAGCGGCAGCGCTCGCCGCTAAACGCAATCCCCGTACCGATTGGGTGAGTTTACTTTTATTCCGCCCCCGCCTTTCGCAGCGGTTCGCCGCACCGTCGTTCTGTTGAACGCACTCAGATCTTGCTACTCTCCCCTCAGTTACAATATAACTGTGACTATGTAATTCAATAATATACCAGTGCTGGTGTCACGAATGGTATGTAGACGGACTCCTCCGATCTGAGCACAGCTCATGCGCATGTCTAGCTGGGTGTTCTCCAGCGCGGATACCACTAAGCCGCACCGACGACCTTCGCTCGACTTTCCCGACAAGCATCTTTCCAAAGATCTTGGACCGATGCCCAATATCGTTCGGGGTCGAGACGCATGTGAGCAACGTGAGCGCTCTCCTCGTATACCTCACAGCGAACGTTAAGACCCAACATTCTCACCGCGTCAGCATGTTGCTGTATCTCTTACCACGGCACTAGTTCGTCTTTCTTGGATTGGAGAAGACGTACAATCGAGGTGTCTGCGAGATTGTCCAGGGGAAGAGATGGGGATTGAGGAGTGCCTTGAGGTATTTTGTTCCCATCATTTCTATTCCAAAGACTGCTTGCAACGAGAGGCGAAAAGCATGGGCAAGGTACATGAGAGCCAGTACGACATAGCGGATGGCAGGGTTCCGGATGGCGATGCTAAAGGCCTTCCCGATGGAACGGAAGCTGCCAACAGCAGGAGACGAGTCTATGATGATAGCGCTCACGAGATGCGAGGGTTGGATCGACGGATATTTGGAGGATAAGAGACGGCCAAGAGACGTCAGTGGGAGTCCCCCACCTCATGTAATGTGTTAGCGTGAACAGAGCGACCTGCAAATATTAAACATCCATACCGTTTGAAAAGGAGTGTATCAGAACGCGTGGACGTACGCGATCCAACTCCGGAGTGGTGTTGTTGATCGAGGGAAGGCAGCCAAGAGCTTCCAGCTTCCACTACTGGCAGTAATCTGTTCTGCTATAACAACGCATGAGTATGCTTCCCGAGCGAGGTTCGTTCCGAGGTCCAGAAGAAGGACGGTGCACATTTGACGATGATTTGAGTAGCATGGGGGTACAGCTCGACATATTTGCGGGAATAGTTTTGGATATGGCGTGTTAGTGCGCCCACTACGTGCTTGGTAAATTTGGTTCAACCAGAATGTTGGAAGACGCACTCCAACCAAATATAAGGATTACGCTGTGCAGACCGATTGGTGAGATAGGCAGGGCGTGTTGATGCACTATGCACCAGACGTACCTGGGCGCCGAATCATCCGGTGACAGGGTTGCGGCACACAAGCGAGGGAGGCTAATGTAGATCCCGGGACCTATTGTAATAAAACCTGTACCAGGTGCTTGAAGCGGTGACGTTGTAGCTCCAGAAACAAGTGAGGATGAGTCGGCTCAGAGGAACTTGGGCCAACATACAGACTTAAGCCGGGATTTAAACTAGACCCCATCAGCGCTGAGTAATAACGTACACCTGCTGCACCACAAAAGAGAAGGAATGACCATAAATCGACGATGTGAATAATATTACCTTGGAAGTGGTCGTAAATAGAATTGACGCGGAGGACATGCAATGTGTGCCTTACAACTGTTCCATGAACACCAGGTATAGCCCTGAGAACGAGATGGATACATGCATTTATGAATGTCAATGAAGTCTGCTCTACTTATGAGCGTGGCTGGACATGCAATTACACTGGTACATTCATCGCGTACACTGTTGGGCCTCGCGCATTTCAGACGGTTAACGTTCGATCGACGGCATGCATAAGCGATTAATAAGATTTAACGAACACTAGGACGCATGGAGCGACTGCAAAGAAAAACGAGACCTTCCGCAAACTAGGCGGGGAGGCGACAAACAAAAAGACGTAGAGGATGACGTGACGAAGGGTGGCGTAACTGGAGACGACGTAAACGACGTGCGCGGGAGAGACGTGTCCAAAGCAAGGAGGAGAAAAATATCCAAGGAGACGGTGCTGTTCGATGCGTGTAGATGAACAATAGCGATAGATAATAGTGGATGAAGAAAAGTCAATGACGATGAATGGGCGAGGGTATGAATGAGTTTTGGATACTTGAGGAAAGGACAGGCAATATAGAGACAGGGTGAAAGCGAGATGTCAACGTCTGTTGGTGTTATGTGTGTTATGTGTGGTGACCGGAACATGCAAAAAACATAGCAAGCATAAATTTGAACGTGCATTAGAACGAAGACGAGGCAGTACGTGATAAAATAGGATGGTCATGCGGGTGGTGGCAGGCAAAGGAAGACGAGTGGATGCGCATGTTCAAGCGACGATGGGACGCGACAACCTTCTCGAGGCCGTCCTTCCAGGGACCATGGCCTTGATTGCGCGACGAACAAACGTAGCCCTGTTCTCGTCCTTGCACGCGCGGGACGAGCTCAGGTTCGCAGGGCGCGACGGAGCGATGAAGCCGACTTCGTCGGCGGACGTCGTTCGGCCCCAAGCGTCTTCGCTAGAGATAGATGGTGGCATCAGCCGCTTGTTCGTACCGAACACACCGAATCCGCGGGCCTGGCTGGCCTTGATGTGCTCTGCATTGTTCATGGTGTTGTGCAGGGGTTTGAGATTGTTTGATTGGTAACCTTTTCCGACGCGCTTGACGCCGGATGTAGCCATCAGAAATCGGTCGTAGACACCCTCAAGGTGTCGTTTATCAGGGGACTCGAGAACGACTTGCTCGCCCGACTTGCGGGGAGGGTATGGCTCGACGTGGTGTGGAGATACATCCAAGTGGTTGAATTGAATCGAATGACTACGAGTGGCTTCAGATATCGCCGTGCAATCATCCGTGCACTTTGGCGAAAGGGGAGGAGCAACGAAGAGGCTTCTGTCGAGAACAGTCGACAACCTAGGTGAGGGCGAGGACACGGGAGCTATAATGATTCGTCAGCGCACGACGTTTGGTTGACTTGCACGTCGATCCTCACCGCGACTGAGCTCGAGCTCGAGCTTCGCTACGTCTTTGATATGTCTATCCAAGTTACTTTGAGACTTGGACTTCTCCCTCCGTTTCGAGGGACTGCCATCAAATAAGTCGTTCGCAGTCGAACCACCTGTCGGCTGAGCGGGTGAATTGGTAGAGATCGTTGCACGGCGCCGACGCGGTGTTTGGAGTACAGGTATAGACGACTCTGGAGCATGGACGTATGAGAAGGATGTGCTAGCATATTCCCTGCGATTTGGCCCAGGTGAAAGAGGCGCGTCCAGGTCTGTAGGGTCGGCAAAGATTTCATTGGCTGCAAGGAGACGTCTCGGGAGACGAGGCGGGCGACTGGCATTGAGCGTATTGTTGTTATTTAAGGTCGCTGTAATCGGAGTGTTCAGCGTGCCATGGTATTGTGAGGAGGAACTACAAAGGGGTGCAAGCGGAAGGGGAGCTGGTGGTGTGACACTCGTTGAAGCGAAGTTCTGCCGAGTTTCTTCAACTACCTCTGTTTTGCAATAGTTCAATGACCCCTTCTCAACCCAGATAGGCAAGGACTTACTCTCGACGCTTTGGATCCACATGTTCATACGATCAACTGCAGCCTCACGTTCGGGCCGAATGTTTTCCCAGCTGAATCTTCCCTCCTCGCCAGACCGCCTCTGCTCAAAATCGATCGGTTCGGGAGAAGCACACCAGACGGGCGTGGTTCGACCCGTGAGTTGGCCTAGAGTAGAGGACTTGCAGAAGCGCATGCCCTTGTCTGCGGACGATGATGCATAATCAAACCAAGGAAGACACAGAACGAGAATGCCTACCGATGGAAGCCTTGACGCTATGCCTCAACGAGCTGAATCCCGACTCGCCGTGCCTGGGCACATCCATGGGCAGTCCAATGTCGGTCACAGATTCACACCTCGTTTGACTCCCTTCAGATCGCTGCTTTCCTGAGCTCTGACTGCGCCCGAGCGCGGAGATGGACCCGTTCCTCGATGACAATAGCTGAGCTGACGCGCGCACCCCGATCTTGGCGATTTCGATCTGGCTCCTTTCCATCTTTGACGACGAGAAGGAAGATATCGTTGTCACTGTTTGCGTGGTCGGGTGTCTTTCCAGCTCAATACCCACGAAAACTTCGTCAGGTGGCTCCGCGTTAGCAGGAACCTCCTTGGTTACCGCGACGCCACCAGGAACTTCCTCGGGTACCTCAACGTGTGGAGGGACATCCTTCGGTGTCCCGACTGCGGCGGGCACTGTGCACTTGGCTTGCGCAGCGGCAGCTTCAGCGACGACCTCGGCCTCCACCGAAGAATCGTCATCGGAAGAAGACTCCGACCCCGTAGTTGTATGATCGCCATGACCCTCCGTGCTCGAGTCAGTCAACTTGACCATCTCCCTCAATCGTTCGCGCTCCCTCTCCCAGTCCATCATCCGGTCCCTGACACTCCCCCTCGTCACAGTTGTTCCGCCAGAGAGGTTAGCAGCCAACGTCATCGACAGAGCCGGAGTTTCCGGCTCTTTAGCAGGGGTCATAGGACTGAAAGAAGGGGCCGTGGAGACTCGACTAGGTACGCGCGCGTCCTTGCGCGAAGGATGAACTGGAAGAGGCAAGCCCTCGTTCTCCTTGTTCTCCTTATGTGTCGTCGTGCGAACCCTCGTATTCTCCCTTGGTTTGTCTTTCTCACCAGCACGTCTCGCCGAACGCCCAACACCATGTGCGCCAAGATCAACATTCCGAGCAAACCCTGTGAGATCCACGAGCACACCAGCACGCCCACGAGTGCGAGCCGGCTTCCCCGACATTTGTTTGGCTGGGGTTCGTTGGGTTTGAATAAAATGGAATGGAGTCTGGCATGAACCGGTATGTATAGGTGGCGGAGTAATGCCTCGCGATGCGAGTAAGTTGGTGGGCGCGGGCGTGCCTCTGCGGTTCGCTTCGGGGATCTGGATATGCGAGAGATGAGAGAGGGTGTGCTTCCTCTCTGGGGTTTCTGCCTGTTCGACGGAGGGCTGCTTCTTAGTATCGCATACCGAAGTGACGCGCGGAGAAGGACCCCTAGGTCCAAGAGGACGCCTCATGGAGGAATTCGAGTCGGGCGAGAGTAAGGTTCGTGACGAGGGGTTGGCCGCGGTCTCTTGATTTTTACGAACGCCGGCAGCTTTCTCAGATTCCATCTCCGGAACAATCTGATGCCGACCCTGAACAACAGGAGAAGCCTGGACGATCGACAGTTTTCTCGTGTGAGTCGTAGTAGGAAGGCCAGGTGGTGTGCGTAATTTGGGTTGCGACTTGGATCGTGAATGAGTCCTAGTTCGTACTGCCGGTGAGATGGAGGTGGGTGATACTTGTTCCACGACAGTGCGACGGTACGACGACATTGATGTTCCGGAAGGCGACTCGGGTAACTTGGATTGGGACACTGACAATGTACCTGATGCGACCCTGCGTGTTTTCGGAGTTGATCCCGTCCTGGACTCTGGCCGTGAAATAACTCCTATTCTCGATGCAGGTCGTGAGGCAGACACCATCTTTGGTCCCATATGTGATACAGAAGATCCTGGCGTAGCCTTTGAGGCTGACCACGGAAGGGGTATGTCGAGGATACGCGATAACGATGGTTCTTTCTCCTTCTCTTTCTCCTTGAATGTGTCCCTGAAGGAGTTGAAGAACGACGATGTTCGAGCATGCGTGGTGGACGGAACCGTTGACGATGCTGATTTCCCTAAGAAATGCGTTTGAACGAGGGATATGAACAGTATCCATCATGACTTACTATGCCCGTGGACAGGTGTCACTGGGGCTGCGACCCAATAAGGATCACCAAGCAATTCTGCAGCCGTGCACCGAAGGTCAGCGTCGGGAACAATCATGCGTTTCAGTAAACGCTCGACAGGCTGAGACACGGAAAATTTCCCGACCCATTTGCCCCGCATCTATGCTTCCCCGTTAGACAGGTGCGATCCTAGAGACGGAGGGTGCGTACGGTTCGATTCCAATATTTCTCGAGGTCTTCCTTCTTCTCAAAGACTTCCCCCTCTTCATACTCGAAAGGGGTGCGTCCAACGAGAATTTCGAAGAAGGTTACTCCGAGAGACCAAACGTCGGCTTTCCTGGTATCGTGCGGAAGCCCGCGAGCGCGCTCCGGAGAGAGGTACTGGAGGGGCGCTCGTGAGGAATGGGAGACGCAATCGAACAGGAACATACCTCAGGTGTACCATATGTCAAGTTGCTGTGAAAGGATTTGGGAGAAGCAAGATCGTACTTTTCAGCAAATCCGAAGTCGACGAGAACGGGGACATTGGCACGAGAGAGCAAAATGTTGGCCGGCCTAGGGAAGTGCAGAGCGTTATAATGAACAGCCACCAGAGTAGAGTATGCCTACTTTATATCATTATGAACGACACCTCTCGAGTGCAGGAAGTGAACGCCAGAGAGGAGTGATTTGAACCATCCTTTTGCGCGCGACTCGGATACCTCTACGGGGACGAGGGTGGGAAGGTATGCCCTAGGAACGGCGATGAGTCGAACAAAGAATGGCAAGTAAACGGACGGACATTGTGATGAGCGCATAGGATGGAGTGATAATGAAAGAATGAAAGGGTACGATAGACGGGTGCGGGTCGTTCTTGAATGATCTAACGATCTTCATTTCATTCCATCTGACATAAGGATGGAGGTGAGATTAGTTCGAACACAGATCGAGGAGAGGCACATACAAGGAGCGTACTCTGGCAGCGGTGGTGGAAGTTTTGGAGCGGTGAACGAGCTTGACCGCGACCTCCAAGTCCTTGACCTTGCCCGAGGAAGACTTTGGGTGGCAGAGCCATACGCTGCCCCAGTTTCCAAAGCCGATCTGAAGCAAGGGGTGAGCAGGAGGTAAGGGTGAGTGAAGTGGTATACCTCTTTGACGAACTGGAGGCGTTCTGCGAGGAGGTGGTCTGAGAGAGAGAATACGTCGGATGGTTCAGAGGGGGAGTCCATGATAGGGCGGATAAAAGTACAGAATCGGTCAGCCTCCAGAACGCGACTCCGTTCAACCACAAGAGAGCCTCCCAAGCTGATCACTCGAACGTGGTACAAATACTCGCAAACAACGCGTACGAGCCGTGGGGAAAACGCGTAGATGACCATGCCCATCACACGTGTTCGGCGATCGCCGCGTCGTTCGAAAGTTCAAATCGCTTCAAAGAGTCGTCCCGGGCCATTTCGCAACTTAGTAAGTAGCCAGATACATGACGAGCGACTTTGGATTTTTCAGAGCCTGAGTTGAGTCCTACAGGCGACCGCTTGTAACATGCAGACCCTTCACCTGATTTGGAACTCGGCTTCATCGGTGATATGAGGTGGTACCGTGGACCGGTGTTTGACCGGTGACTTCACTTAGCTGACTCAGTGGGCGCGTTCCGCAGATGCTCATTACGACCCGCCTGGCGCCTGCGGCACAGAACCGATATTTGAAGCACCAAGTCTCCGGCGAGTCGTGCAAACTGTACGGGTTCACCATCACTGAGAACGTTGAATCAAACGATTCCGTGGCAGATGGCTCCGCTTGCGCAAGCTCTCCAGGTCGTCTTTCAATCCAAAAGCGACGACGGTACCTACCATTACCGATGTGACCTCGATCCCAGTTGGGCCGTCCTAGCGTGAGTCTCTCCGCCGGTTGGCACCCAATATCGACTTATTCCAAGCGTAATCTAGTGTCCCGCAAGGAGGTAGGGATATCTTCATCTTCTCTCACTCAGGCTGTAATGGCGTTGACCGGGTATGCAATTTCCAAATCCTTCAGGCTACTCGTTGGGCGTCATCGTCGAGGCTTGTATCCAGCACCAAGCTGGTTCCTCTCACGCAGACCCCATATACGTCAGCGCACACTTCCTTCGCGCCGCAAATGCTGGCATTGGCCAGGTGCAGGTGAAACTGACCAAATCTGGCAGAACGTTTTCCAACATCATCGCGGAACTCGTTCAACAGGTCGGTGGTGCACTTTGTGCTTTTGCACCATGTTCCTCTTGTCCCGAAAATTGACGTGTTCCGAAATCCAGGGAACGACCAAGATAACTGCTCATCTCATATTCGGTGACCTCTCCCCATCGCAGACCGGCAGAGGTCGAAACATTCTGGCTCCACCTTCTCCCTATGCACGCCGTGTCCCGCTGTATTCGCACCCAAGTACGGTGCCACGCGATGACAGGAAGCCACCATTCATGAGGAAAATGAAGAGTAGTATTTCTGTGGACGCCATCCTGCTGAGTCACAATGATCCGGGGAGTACAAAGAGAACAACGGCTGAATCGATCGGAGGCGGCGGCGTCGTGTGGGGTGCTTGGTGTGAGCTGACTCACGATGATGATAAGCTCACAACATCATCCATGCCTTTTTTTTGCGATACGTTCATCAGCCTGCCCGAGTTGCTCCCGGAGAGTGAACCGGGTAGCGCAGGAGGGAACCGAAGGTAACATTTTCCCAGGTAGGAATCACAGGTTAATTCAAATGTCTTCATAGCTGGTTCCCCACCATTGCCATGACGCTGGAATTCAAGGCCAGGATACCATCATCGGATAACCATTCTGCTCGTACGGTTGGTCTGTACTGCGAATCGCGGTTCCTGAACGATCCTGACCGACGTCATAATGCGCGAGTGGAAGTTTGGACGGCACCCTCCCAAATTGGTCAGGGAGATGTTACTGCAGGATGGAGAGACCATCAATATTGCATTGCTGTAGCTGATCAGATGGCGTTGATGGTTCCCGCGGAGCTGAACGTACGGCAAGGAAGCAAGGACTCTGCGAAGCTTTGAATCCGCAGAGATCACTTTGAATATTTTTCCACGTCCATTTTCCCTCCTTGTCATTCACAGTTTTTCTTATCAGCAGTGAGTCAGTTCTTTGAGTACATGCTCTCGTACTAATATTCATCAAGCGACTTCTATTTAGTTCATAGACCATATACTTATGTTCTTCTTGATAAGGCCCAAGGCCATAAATACGCCATCGTTGGATGCTTCGATTGCCGGAATCCCGTGCCACGAGAGTATCCACATAACTTTCTAGTTGAAACTCCGGGGAATTCCAAGAAGGATGAGCTACCTGTGCACATGTGCACACCTAATTCGGAAACCACATACACCGCCAATTTCCATCCAGCTGGATGCCCAGAGAGACAGTAATCCCTAGTCGAGTCCTGCTTCAATGCCACTCCCTTTCGACATCACTTTGCCGCACCGTGCTCTTGGTTAATCTCTCTGGAACCGAACAGCCAACCATTTGTGGTGACTTGGGCTGAGTCCATTGATGGATCTACATCCTTTATTATGAGGGACAGTCTTTCAACTAAGGCGACAACTGATTCAGTCGAAACGTGTCTCTGGCAGTATGAAGCCTTTCCCGTTTGAGGAGAGAGTTCCTCACCTTCTTCGTTCTTTTTTTTTTTGTTTCGTTTCTCGAATCACTGCGTCAGGCAACTATCGTGTCTAGATACGTCGTAAATTCCGTCCCACTCGTGGCTCGGCGCGAGGGAGCTTCTCGAGCGCGATCGCATGCGCGCAGCCAGTTCCTCTCTGACGTGCCGCCCCATAGACCGGTCAGTCCATCCTCTGGGCTCAGAGCTCGGGATCAGGCTCGACAGTCATGACATTGATGCTGGGCCCTCAGGCACGTTTCGTATGTGAGGTTCTCGATCATGTGGCGCAAATGTGGCATGGGGTTCGAAGGTTATGGCAGATACACAATACAAGCCGACGAACACCAGCCAGAACACTGATAACACCATAGTTCTCTCCTTCGAGTGAGGCGATGCTAGCATCGGTTCGACACGCTTGACTGCAGGGCGCCAGCAATGGACCGGGAACGATGTCCGGGATAGAATATCGGCGTTTTTCTTCGTTCGTCCGGATCCATCGGTGCTCACAATATCGCAGGCACAGGCACAACTTCGTAATTCAGAACAGCCGGTCGGGGTCGCTCTGCCGAAGCACAGGCTTGGACGATATTCTCGAGTGGGCATCCCGATCAAGAAACCGACTCACGTATGGCAAGCCAACCGCAGGGCCGGTCCTGTCGATCTGATGCAAGGCACCGTCTCGAATATCATAGAGGTGCCAACAGTCGCGGACAACCTATACAAGCAAGGGCTGATCTCGTCAGGCTCACCTGATAGTTCCAAGTGAGCTCTTTCGCATATTTACCTCTTCCTCAACCTGATATCAGTCTGAATACGACGAGCAGGAATCTTATGTGCACACTGTCATTCAACCCGTGGTTTACGAAAATGAAACCACCATTCTAGACACCACTGCAGGCATTGTTGACACTGGCACGACGCTTTTGCTCCTTGCTACCATAGGCACGCCTTCGAAACCTATCAGCAGGCTGCTGGAGCGACTTTGGACCAGCGAGACCTAGTTTCCTTATCGCATGGTTGCAACGACTTAGGCGCACAACAACAGGTCTACCGGCTTGCTTACGGTCACCGGGACGCAGTACGACAGGCTTGGGAACCTCTATTTCAAGATTGGCAGCGTACGATTCCGGTTTCCCGTGAACGATGGCCGAGCTCTTTCCCCCGTAGGTTTCGTACGAGCTGACGCTCAACGCTCAAATCTGGCCTCGTGCGCTTACAGTAACTCTGTGAAGGCCAGATTTATTTGATCACTTCTAAATTTGACCTCGGATCTTGGAGCCTTGTATGTGACGTACTCACGCGCCGGAGCTGTGATGGCAGACAGCGAGTTGCTGCAACACTCAGTGTTCGACGCGGCCAAGGCCTCGACGAGTCTGGATTGCCACTAAATAGGCTTCCATGAGCAATGCTGGTGAGACTTGGAAGGTACTGAAGGCTTCGGAACTCTTTGACTACTAATCGGGTTTAGTGTAACGGATATAAAGCCAGTGCTTCTTGAACGGATTGCTCGTCCGAGACCATCTGACTTTGCAATCGGCGGCACGATTATGTGAGCGTATGCTATGACGTCAAGCAATCGGGGCAGGTATAAATTGCAGTATCTGCCCTCAGTCGACCCCCTGTCTTCACGATGTCGC
>JBBPLT010000176.1:0-50793 GCA_038089955.1 Strobilomyces dryophilus
TTACCCGGGTGGAAGTGGGCTCAACGAGCAATTGATGAAGGGTCGAAAGAGCAAGGACCTGAAGATCACGAAAGATGACGATCTGCGGGTGATGTGCGAGACGCTGCGGATGAGAGGGCTGAGTTGTTGTTACTGCGCTCGATGATTCAGTGTAGCTTGTACTCTGAACACGGATTATCTTGTGGCATGACCCGATCTCACTGCTCGTCATTTCTTTTCCCAATGTCAATGGTTTTTGTTTGACAGAGCAGATGCTGGCGTCGATCCCCTGCGCCTCAAAGTCGATGAGATGGATTTAATTGGTTTAAAACGGGTTTAGAAAAGGGTGGGTCCATGAGAGGTCCCTAACTCGGTCTGCGGTTCTTCTGGAAGGGAGAGGATTTGGACGTCGATTCCTGTATCATGCGGGTCCGTGGTGTCCTTCGATTACTGTTCTATTCAATATAAGTACGTGGTACGTCCCACAGCCGACTTTCTGTTCCGCCGACTCGCGATGTGTCAAATGACCGCCGACAAATTCCTCCGACAATCTTGACGTCGATGTATTTGCTGCCATACGTGGACCTCCATGAAAGCAGCGAAGATGCGGCAAGACTCACGAAAGGTCGACGCGCTCGTTAGAGCTGCAGTTCTAGAGGCGTATGGTAACAGATACGACGCGCGTCCACCCATTTTGTTCTTGGGACGCTGATCGTTGGCTCCGCGTAGCCTGCACGTCAGTCTGCGCAGCGAACATCTTCCTACTATCCACCTAGTCGGAGTTGGAAATTGCGAGGTTATGTAGTGCTTCCGTCTACGGGAATCGGAGAGTGACTCTTACCCTGTGCTTTCTGGCTGGTCACATGTGGTACTTTTACGGTGAGTTCAGCTTCTAAACTCACCGTCGCGTCATAATCCGGACAGTGCAACTTGAAGATGTCTCCCGGGCAGTCGTTGATCCTCTACTTCACCCCCGATGGCAAGGCCTGGAGCACGGAAACGGGCCGCTTGACCTCGATTGTGTTCGCAGGCAGCGAAACTCTTGACCGGTCGTGTTCGCGATATCATCAACTAGCTGATCAGCAGGGACGCGCAGAGCGAAAATCACGAACGCTCACGATGACGAATCGACCTAGGAGCACTCAATGCCGAGCAAGGTTTCTCATGCGACGGCTTTCTCCCCCATCTTTGCGCAAGAACAGCACACCGACGTTTTACTGCATCGACAGCTAGCGACGGTTACTCACCAGACGTAAAGGGCCTCTCTGATCACTGATCATTGTCCCGGTGACCACAATTTATTGTAGATTCGCCTCCCAGGAAATGTGCACAGTCATTGCAAGGCTCGCAGGCCCTCCCCTGTGAACATGGAGCTTCAAGTTCCCACGTGCATGGGCAGTAGAGCGGAGTCTGCAGCCACGCAGCTCAACCAGAGTTGAGGTCGGCAGTGGCATACTGGGGGCCCTGTCATGTTGGAGCGCAGAGATCACATCCCGTGAATGTGCTGGCGAAATGAAACCAATGACGAGCGTGCCGTGCAAGATGGCGTTTTGCACAGACCCGACAGCGTTTGAGTCACTAAGCCTCAGGGCGCACAAAGCGATGTTTACTGTATATAGTCAATGGAATCACCATCCGCGGCGACGTCCTCCCTTGCCCCACTTCTCTAGCAGGAAAAGCGCCATGCACTCATATACCTCCCTGAAAGCACCTCTTCTGCTGATGCTATGGTCACTGTGTGCAGAGAGATCATCAACGACGAGCGATGAAGTGAAAGAACATGCCAATGACCTGTCGGTAAACATTCTGAACCTGAAGTTCCGAACTTGCGCTGCTGTCAACATGTCCAGCAGATGTGCAGAGTGGGCCAGGTGGACGTTGTCGTCACCGCTTCCGTGGGCGAACAGGAAATCAATGTTCTTAAACCCTTCTACATGCGAGATGGAAGCATTGACGTATCCACCCGGATTGTCCTCCGGAAGACCCATGTAACGTTCCGTGTAGATCGAATCTGTACGCGAAGATGAGTCTCCAGAGTTTGCAACAAAGTTTTTGCTGACCATATAGCTGCCAACTCGTTACGGGCTACAAACGAACTAAGCAGCAAAACGAGAACATGTAGAACTCTACGTACTGCAATAGCCATGGCCAAGGAATGAATCCCAGCGTCAGCTTCAGCGACCTTGGCAGCCATGAACCCTCCGTAGGACTAAAATTCGGTCGACGACCCATGAGGCTCTGCAGTAGTAGATCTGAGGCAGTCGCTCTTACCCAACCCCACACGCCGACGCGCTTCGAATCCACGTAGTCTTTGCCAGCCCAAATGCTGCGAATCGACTCTTCAACGGATCTAGGGAAAAAAAGAAATGCAAAACGCACCGGGCCGCATTGATTTGATCCCGAGTTTCCCAGAATCCCATGTTGTACCGAACCGGATTGCGCAGTCGACGTCCCTTGAAGCCTGTTCCACGCCCATCGACGACGACGACGACGTAATGGAGAGTGCAGACGAGGTAATCGTGCCAATCGCGTTTGTACTCGACGTTGACTTTCTGGCTCTTAGGGCCGCCGTATCTATCGAATTTCAGAAACACGCGGATACAGCATAGTACGAAGAACTCACACGAAGAACAGTACCGGGTACTTCGTGCGGCCAGAGTCATCCATTTTAGGCGGCCGCATTTCCTTCACGTTGAGCTCTGTGATCCGATAAGCGATGGGATGATTTAAATCGGAACAAATGATTCACCATAACCATCGCTATCGATCGTCGAATACGTGATAGTTGCAGTCTCAAATTCGCCGAGGGTCTTGTTCAACACAGCGTTATCAGTGAGGACGTAATCAAAGTCTGTAGAACGGATAGTGAACCAAGCTAGTCCTTGAAACACAGAAATTACCTGGCCTGCTGACATCCACCACCCTCTGCCACGGTGCATTTGGACCTGCGTAGTTTAGCAAATAAAACCCCGCAAAAGGTGAAAAGCTGGCGGAATAGGAAGACGGCGTCGAATCGTTGGTTAGGAGAGTAGGAGAAATCGCTGAGTCGGTCTTCGGTGATGAGATCGGAATCGTGTATAGATGGCGTTCGATAGATGAACGCGCAGCCAGGAAATAACTGTTTAAATTTATATCTTTAGTATCATGTGGATCAAACAAACGGACATGAAAAAGCTTAGAGCTCACATTAATCCTCGCTGGGCGTCCACCGCTTGGACACCACCTGCAACTTCCCAGGTACCAGAAGTAAGGAAGCGTGGCGTCGAGGATGTGGCCGGATCAAAGACAGCAATATGGTTATATCCATCTCGGGTGGGCACGATATCCAGGTAAGCAGGGGAATTGCCAGACCGCAGGCTTGGTGGGAGCGAGTAAATAGTTTGGCCCTGCGAATGTATTGATCACATCAGTCTCAGGGCATGCATTAGCCAAACTCGCTTTACTAACCGCATCGATCCAACCCTCATCGCCTTCCTCGCCGTCGACACCTAGCTTTCTGACGACTTCGCCGGACATAAATCCGCTTGAACTTGTAGCACCGAAATCAAAGAGCACGACGTTCCCGTGATCAGCAGCTCTTGTCACTTCTTTCAAGACCAATGTTGAATTGTCGACCCAAGCAACTTGGTTTATGATGCTGTTGTTCAATGGGAAACTATCAGACCATTTCAGGTCAACGACGGCATCTGCAGCAGGGGCCAGTGCGAACTCCGACTGACTCAGATAAGTTTCAAGATCGAAAACGTGTACTGATACAAGAGGGTTATTGTAACCTGGTTTGGGGTATTTGATCACCATATCTTCCGTATACGGGATAACAGCAAAGGGGTCTTCAGTTGGGTTATATATGGGCAACTTGTATTCCTCGACGTGAGTTTCGTCCAAGCGAAGGAATGCAACTTTGGATGAGTCAGGAGACCACCAAAGTGCATAATCTTGAGATAGAACTTCTTCTTCGTAAATCCAGTCCGGTACACCATGGAACAATGATGCGTTGCCATTCGTGGTGACTCGGATGGGTGAGGTCGATGCACTACACACGAAAGTTAACGGTAAATCCGCATCGTACACACTCCAAAGATACCTACGATGGCGACGGAAGGACATAGAGATCATTAGAAGCAACGAAAGCAATTGATTCACCAGTAGGCGACCAGGTCGCATATGCTGTCACTGGGGGGTTAGTGGGCGGAAGAAGCGGAAAGGTGACTTTGGTCTCCAGATTATGAACGTAGTAATTGCCGAAGCTCGAATGTCTCCATTGCTGATGCGGGTTGAGATCAAATACGCAGACTAGAAGCTTCCACGTACCTTGTGATAATCCGCTTTGACAAGGATGTACCTCATGTCGGGAGAAAGCTTCCAGCCGGTCCACTGAATCGTCCGGCTGCTTTCCTGTAGGCGGAATCAATGAGAATATGTCTGACAAATGAAGCAACCATTCACGTCTTTGATGTCCGCGAACGAAGCTAAAGGAGTGGTTGTATTCGTCTTGAGGTCAACAAGTTGGATACGCCCGTTGTGAAGGGTCGAGAAAACGCCGTCGCCGGCTGATGCTACTGAGCCGCGAACAACGTTTCCATTGTATCCGTACCTTCAGGGACCCAGTGGAGATCTTGAACGTGTTTGGTGAATGTTCCGTTGAATATGTGATCGAGGGACACCTTGCGCTCTCTCGACGCATGATACGGCCTTCCGTGATAAAGATTGGTTGCCGCAAATGTACCAATGCTGGCGGACAGGAACACAAACAATACCAAAGAGGCTACTAGATACCTCAGAGCGGCCGGGCGCTGAAGTGGAGTCGAGTGAGTCCCCTGGCATCGCGCATAGGATACTGACTTTCGCGCCTCCTGCTCTTAGGCAGTTCCCTGGCTCAGAGTCGCCGAATACACCATGTACGCCGCTCGGTCTGGATTTGTCCGAAAAGCAGTCGTCATCGTCGTCCTCTGAACTTGGATCCGGGTTCGATTGGAATGGTCCATTCCCGTAGTAGACGGGCGGGTGGCCATGTTCAGACTCGAAGCGAGAGCCATAGAACTCTTTGTCCGTATCCTTGTCAGAGACGCGTTGATACTTCGGGTTGGGCATAGTAGTGGCGCGCCCACCGAGTTCTGACCTGTTCGGAAGCGAAATAACAAGCGGTCGGAGGTATTATGTAATACATGATCTGATATTGCAGCTTGCAGCCGAGTTGTGGTCAAACGGTCCGAGGGCACCGATTCTGCATGATTAGAGTCAGACGAGTATTTCTTGGTCTCATGACTCATTTTGCGTGATCTCTCTTCTGGACTGCTTACACGTCGACGACGTTGAATAGGCCAGTTAGACACCTTTCGCCGCGCGTACCGGAGGTCCTTTGCTTCGACGCTCTTTCCAGGCCGCCGTTCTTCGTGCATGGGAAAACGCAGTCTGATATCGACCATGCCAGCTCCGTGCCTGCAGTCTTTATAAAATTCTACGTGAAACGTCAACTGAAACCCCGAACAAATACCAGCGTTTCTACACCATGCGTCGGATTTGGTCCCATCTGATTCAGATGCCCGTCGTTCGACTTCACCGTGCCGCTTTGGTTCGAATGACATTAATCATCCTCTCTGAAACGAAAATATCGTCAGAACGCCGAATGCAGACCATCGACAGAGGTGAAAATAGGGGCGTACCTTTGAGCTCGGCGTAAATCGTACCTGAAAAAGATAAAACGTAGGCGCGACCGAACATCCACTAGACGCCACGCACCGTTAAAGATATAGATCTCGCCCGCGGTGGCCCAAGCGCTCAATGTAGTCCCGTCGCCGTCCAAAAGTCTGGCAAGATCCCGCTGCGTGAGTACGGAATTCCAAAGACCAAGGCAACTGGGCCGCCGCACCGAATTTTCTCCGGGCTGTAGCCAAGCGCACCCGCGACGACCTCCTGCACCTCGTGCATCCGCAAACTTTCTGCCATGACCACATGGGTCTCCTGTCCGTTCCAGTTGATGACCTGGTACGTGGGTGTGGAACTTGTCATCAGCGTTGCCGCACCAAGTATCACAGAGGAAAGCCCTGTCGATCACGCTAACGTCATCGGATTCCATCTCAGATTCGTCCGAGGGGTCTTCAGCGGGCTCGCAGAGGTGCTGGCGAGAGAACATGAGTGCAGGAGGAAGGCTCTCGATGTAGACGCTCACATTGTATCGTTCGGCATGAGCCAAGCCTCCTTCGTGACACTGCTTCTTGCAGTCATACCCATATCTAGAGTCGCAACTCGCTTCAGGTAATTGCATGCACTCGGAAGCACGTCCTCACCTGCAATCCGTGTGTATAGTCTCTCCAGCTTCAGAAGCTCCAGTAAATATCATTAGTAATTAGTATGTTCAGACACGGTTACCTAGTCGCTTTTCGTAGAGTCTCCATCGCCACAAGGTATCGTGCAAAAGGTCAGTCCAACAATCGAGGCAAGCCCAATCCTCGGTGGACCACCCAGCATACTCGCCATGTTTGCATTTTAAAAACATGACATGAAGCAGTCTCGACCAGTCCCCGTCCAACGCCTCTAGGAGCAACTTCTCCGCGAGGTTGAAGCGCAGGTTTCCTGCGATCAATTCCTTGCGTATTAGCCGTCCTTTTAGATCCTTCCAGCCTAACAACAGTCCCATGAGTTTCTCTCTGTCACGCGAAAAAACACCTACAGGTTTCGTTCCAGTATGCAGGAAGGCGCGGATATCTACCATCCACTTCACCGCAATGATGGCTTGTATAGATGGATCAGAATGGAATACGCGGGTAGAAGTCAGTGGCATTGGCATACACTTGTCATGCCTGCCATGGATGTCATCAAGAATAACCCCGAGGTAGTCTGCATCCAAAGGCAGTTGGCGCCCCCGAATTACTTCAGAAAGAGAACGTTGTAGAAACTCTCTGTGTGGACCATCTTCGTACAGGTACTCCGTTGGGAAATAAGCGGACGTCCCATCTTCATAGGTAGAATGATGTGAGGTCCCGCAAATAGATACAGCCCGTCGCAGAAGTCTGCCAATCCCAAGTCAAAAAATAGAAAGTCAACAAGAAACATTAAGAGACTCGCGTTTATACTGTGTTCTCAAGTAAGTATCTTTTGCACTTTCTGCCAAGTCCCCAATGTTAGAAGCGAAAAAGTCAGCCAAGAGACTGATCTGCACGAGATCTTGCGACGAGAACCGCTCAAGAAAGGTTTTCTGATCCTCCCAGCTCTTGATGAGATCTGCTTTGCGGTCAACTGCTCCGTCGGCCGAACCAATCTTCGAAGCGAATCGACGTGGTCCAAAAATTACAGACATGAGCCAGATCCGATATACGGCCCGTTGAAAACGAGCCGACTCTGCACGAGTCAGCTTACTGCTCCAGCTCGTCCGATCCTTTTCACTATGAAAAAGCGACGGACGTTCAACAAGGTGACGCGACGAATTACGAGAGAGGATCCCACCACCGGCTGAACAAACCTTCCAGAGCAGACATGATCTTTGCGTTGCTCTCGAGAAGGCGCGCTTCTTCCGGCGATGGCGTTCGGTTGATCACGTCGTTCTCGCTGTCCATTTCGTCGACGTTTTTTGGGACTGTGGCCGAGGCTTGGTATCGGGCGAGCCGCAAGGCCTGAGGCAGCACAGGCCCGACGAGATCATACACTGCGTCGTTCATTGCAAGAAGATGGCCAGGTGAATGGAATGCCGATGCGTCGCCGAAGACTCGATGATTAGCGCTTGAAGCCGTTGCAGGATCAGCGAGTGTGGTACGGGCGAAAGGACGACTTCTGTGGCTCACCTTGGTCAAAGCAGACGAGCCACCGAAGGATGATCCGGGAGAAATGGCTCCATGATAAATGGGCGGGTTGAAACGGAGATCAAAAGAAGACAAAGGTCAAAAGCAAAAGTTTGTTGGCAGCGGAGGACCTACGTCAATGCTCATGACATCGGCTAGTAAGTCATGCAATTGGACTAGCCGGGTGGCGGATGCTTGATCGTCGCTTCCATGGGCCCACAGCCAGAAGAAGTGCGACAAAACCATATCATTGGCGCCGGACATGACTTTCGATCGTTGACTTGACGGCTTTTCGTCCCTCGCGCATCGTGAACGCGAACTCTCGTTACCACATATTGGCAAGCTACGCTGGACGTCTTCATACTACTACTTTGTGATAGACGCTGAAGAATCCCTGAAATCACGATGGCTGCCGCATCCAGACAAGAGCGCCACTTGCATCGGACCGGTCGAGCAAGTAAGCTTTGAACTAGGCACGGACTCGACCTACGGCACTAGCCAGCCCAATTGAGTCGATCGAGTCAGCGAGACGTCGATTTTAGCCATGTCATGCAAAGGCAGACAAATCAGCTAAGAAACCCGCCAGCCTTCTGTCACTGTACAGGGCAAAGCATACAGGTTCGCGGGAGGATTCCGACGAGCAGTTCGTGCCACAGGAGAGCTTAGAACCTGTCAGGGCACTGCCCACGGTGCTCGGCGCTGTACGTGTCATGGGCGGCGGTCTTGTGACCATGTGGACGCGAGTTACCAAACTCGCTTCCTGGTCTCCTACCGCGAGCAACACTCTCCCACGACGCGACCACGTCCGACCTGGATCGTCCGCCTCGTCCAGCCTTGCGGTGACCGCTGGAGAGTCACGGGCGCCCGCGCGGACAAGGGAATGATGTCATGCGACGGTGCCGGTTATGAAGGCAGGCCGGGCGTGGTGGCGGTGTCAGCGAGGAGGAACGAGGCCCGAGGGGAAACAGGTCGACCTGATTCATAAACGATCGTTGTTGCCACGCCCGGCATGTCCGTCTGCTGAGTCTGTTTGCGATCCGCCCCCTCCATCGAGAATCTGTTTCCCCGCCATATAACCTTGGCCTGCCCTCGCCCGTCTCCCAGCCCCGTCCGCGATGCAACACGGCCGGTCCCAGGACGAAAATCTCCCTCTCTCTTCCAATTTCAACCCGTCCGGAGGTAAGCTCGCCGTCTCGCCCTGTCACACTTTGACCGCCTTCTCCCCTTGAAGCCCCCGCCACGCTCCGCCCGTCCCTTCATCCCTCTTATTCCCCTCAGAACCATCCGCAGCGTCCCTCGACTCACCCGTCCACGTTCTCCGCCCCTGCGAGCACCCCTCCACAGATGATCGTCTCTGCACTGTCCTTTTACGACCCCGCCCACGCAAGCTCCGTCCCAGACCACCTCCTCAGTAGATGGGATGCGCCTTTTGCTCCCTCCTTCCCTGACGCCATACCCGATCCACTCGCGTCCCGCGACGCCGCTTTCCTCGCAGCTTCTGCCTCGTCCACTGGTGCCGACCACTTTCAGTTTATTCATGGCCCGAGTGGGTTTGACGAACATCGCACGAGAAGTAGAACGCACTTTGAGCAACCCACGCCGTCCCACCAACAACATCGCCAGGTCGTACCCGTTCCACGTCGTCAGAGAGGTCCAGGCCACCCTCCAGACACACAAGCCCGTCCCCTCCCTTTCACAGGCCAACGCGAACAAGGGAGGTTGACCGTTCCGGTGAGGCCTTTCCATCCACCTCGTTCTCATCGGTTTTGATGCTGGTGGTTTGTTCAGCCTCAAGGGCACCCTTCGATCCCCCAAGATCTCACCAGCCAACGCGTGCAAGAGCTGCTTTCATTGACTTCTTCTTACCCTTATGGTCCACCACAACAATCTAGTTCTCTGGCCGATCGCACCCAGTGTCAGTTGCGCGAACAAGCGACTGCGTTTCCCACTTCCCATGATCATCCGCATGGCTCGGATGCGTCTAGCGCTCCCTTGGAATTTAATGTTCAAGCAAATTCTTTGCCTTCTGCCTCGGACGTCATTACGGCTCACAGTGCTTCCTATCCCCGTACTACGGAACAGTATCGTCCCTTGGCAGGATCCGAGGCGGATGTCGGCATCACCGTGCAGCACGTGAACCAAGGCACGTATTACAACGTCCAAGCAAATCGCAGTCTGTCATCCCTGGTGCGTCTCGAGTATCCCGCCGATTGTTTGACTTATTACGTCCGTGTCCGAGCAGCATGAAGCCTACCCTTTGGTCGCCGCGACCTATCCCCAAACCCGCGCACATTCGTCCCCACGGTCCTCGTTTTCAGGGATCACTCCTCCAACACACTCGAATACGCCTGCGAGTGACACTGGTGAGTCATGGTTTCGCCACTCCCGCAGAATCGCCTTGTTCTGGTTTTATTTCAATTTCTTATCTCTGCACGTGTTCCTTTTTTATAACTGTCATTGCCTCTGGCCCGATTGGTCACGGTGCCCCCCGTCATGCCATCTCGCCCTCTCCCGAAAGCAAGGCATCGTTCTAAATGAGTGTCTCAACGCTCCAGAACGTGCAATCCATGTGATAAGTTCTGCCCGAAGCTTATCCTCTGGATGACTTTGCTACGGGCGATTTGAAACGTTTACAGGCGAATCTTGCGGGTTGGGGCCACATCCTGTGGCTCTCGTAAATGACATTGTCGACATGTGGGGGATTGTCTCCCCCCGTTCAATTTTCGGTTGCATCCGATCTTGCTGTCATCGCTTCCGAGCTTCTAGCTCCAAACGTGGGGGCCCGTGTTCGCATCGATGGTTTGGAGCGCATGAAGCTATCTGATTCTGCCCTTTCTTTTCTTCCCTTTCCTTGTTCTGACCAAACCTTTTTCTTGCAATTTGCTTCCATCCAAACACCATCCTGACTTGTGATGGTTCGACACACTTCTTCGTCGTCATCGCCGTCTGGGTCTTCGCCCGCATCTGGTTCACCTCCACTACGTCGTACTCCCGCCTCTTCGTCCTCCACTCTTTCCACCCCATCCCATTCCCCCACCTTACGGCTTTCTGCCTCAGGACATAGTTCACATCCTATACGCCATCGTACTCTTTTCACACCCGAATCTACTCTGACAAGAACTAATGTGGATGATATTATCTATACAGGGACCGGCGCTGGCGCATTCACTGCTGTATCACCGACGGGATCATATGGAAGCTATCACGGGGCGAATACGACGTCATCACACGACGAGGGCAGTGGAAGTGGGCGGGCTAGCGGAATCTCTTCTGGAATATCCTCCGAGTCTTCTCGTGTGTCCGAAGTGTCTCTGGAGGCATCGCGGGTGGTGGGGATGTTGGAGCGGCGGGGGTACGGAGCCCAATATGCGGCTGACGAGGGATCAATGGATGGCGCGCAGGGGCGACAGCAAGAATCGACACCGGGAGAAGGGAGACGCACTCAAGCTCATCAGGCAAGGCAAAGCGCCGGTCACGCACCTTCGACCTCCTTATCTACTGTCACTGGGTCTCCACTGCAGTCGCAAGAGGGAC
The DNA here is from genome assembly GCA_038089955.1 of Strobilomyces dryophilus. Classification (NCBI taxonomy): domain Eukaryota; kingdom Fungi; phylum Basidiomycota; class Agaricomycetes; order Boletales; family Boletaceae; genus Strobilomyces; species Strobilomyces dryophilus. Next base: position 11,289 of record JBBPLT010000176.1, read on the forward strand.
CGTTGGGTATCCCAATCGGCAGTGTCTTTCCGGGTTCGGATTTTGAATCAGGCTACCAAGCCCAGCCGGGCCACTCGAGTTCGTCGCCGCATCTAAATCATCCGTTCCAGTCACGCCCTCCCGCATACATTCGCGGATTCCAAGATCAACATCAATGCGAGGCCGCTGCCTCGTACCCAACAGCAGCATCGCCCTTCGCGGGTCGTCCAGAATCCCAAGTATGGCCACCGCAGATGGTTGAATCTCAGGGACAAATACAAACCTCTGCACCTGTTGCGCGCCCCCCACCCGTCCGATCCTCGACGAAGCGACCTCGCCCACCGAAACGCCCTCGGCTAGATACATCCACGGGGTCCGGGCCCTCTCGAGTGAATTTGGTTGACAGCGACGATGACAGCGACGACGACGAGGTCGTTGAATGGATACCTGGTGCGGATAACGGTGGTGGCTCGAGTGGAGCTTTTGGTCTCGGTGGCACCGGTGGGACGGGTGGAGGCGGGAGTGGGTCAACTCAGCCGGGCCCGGTACTACCTGGTGGACGAAAGTGCGTCTTCTTTTTATCTTGCTCCTTCTTGCTTCCCTCGTGGAGTATATGTGACGCTGACGAAACGTCCCCCCCTTCCTTTTTTTTTCCCCCTTTTACACGGGATCATCATCTACGACCGTGACATGTCCATCGCCTGGGTCTCATCGGAACATTTTCGACCGCGTCATGTCGTCACTTTCCGGCGAGGTGTGCCTCTTTTTATTGCATTCTTTTACCTGCGCTTTTGTCCTTCATGTACTGGGACTTACATCGCCTCGCGGGTTATCCGGGTATACTCCGGCTCCGGGTGCCGAATGCCGGTCGTCGACCCTGCCTTTTTTTGGCACTGCCCCCGCCGATTTGCCAAACCATTCACGTCACTATTGGACCGCCCACCCCACGTCGACCGGCATATTGGTGTGGCGCATCAACGCCATGATTGGTGGTGTGCTCCCCGTTGGTTACCGGCTCCATCTCATTCGTCGACCACCTTACCCATGTATTCTCGCGAACGACTGCGGCTTGAATAATGCACTTGCCGGTCATTCGCGATGAACCTCGACATCTCGGACGGCGTCGGTGTATCTCGTCTTCGGCTCCGTGATCCTGCTCATCTGTCATACGACTGCAATTTTTCCTCCGTCTTCATCGCTGTGACGGCGCGTCATGACTATTCAGGATCGGAGCATGCACGTATTGCAAACGGCTAAAAGTTTGTCCCCTTGCCTTCTACCTGTCTACTAGCTCGCTTACCATTTTTTCGTTTAATTCCTTTCCGACTCACTTGACATGTTGGCGTTTTCTACGGCGCACATCGTCTCCGGTCACACGTGCTTGTGCCTCTGACATGTCTGGTGATCGTGGCGTGCGTCCGACAATCGCGCCTCCTCCAATGTTTGCAAACGGAATGCAACCGCAATTTGGATTCTCGAACCTCCGGAACCTCGTCAAAAAAACTATCCCGCTTTTGTCCGCGGCAATGAAAACCTCGACTGTACAATCAATGTTACTGTTCGGAACCAACCTTGTTCACCCTGGATCGCTCTCTCGATTCATTCATCATTCATTCCCTTGGAAATCCACCATCCCGATATGGGACCTCGACTGCGGGAAAATTTGCTCTATGACGTTCTCGGGTCACAATCTCCCCGGATCTGTCGGTGCGTGCATCACTCGCTCGCTGTCATCGACGGTCCGTTGGCCTTTGTTCCGGCACACGACAGATGAAGTGCTACTTCCCCGAGGGTGCAAACGCGTGTAATCGCTGTTCCTCTACAGGCCATCCGTGCATCGTCGAGGCAAAGAAGCCCAGAACCACTCCAAAGTGCGTACATTGCAGTGCATTGTGTTGTACTTTAGTTTCTTTCCGACGATTTGGCCGCAGTCCCCTTGCACTGCATATTGCCGTCACGTTTCCATTTTTGGACATCGGGACGTGACATCCTCCAGGACTGCGCCGGTTTCTTGCTCGTTTGTCAATCCCGCAAGTTGGCGCGATGGTCGTCTGGATTAGGTCATATCGCGGGACGACCTGCAGGACCATTCGACCCGACCTTGCGTCCAGTCAACGAGTTGGCCATACCTTTTTCTGTCTCGCGTCCTTTCTCATCGGCAATAGCAGTGCTCGTGGCAGAGGCTGTATTTGTCGAGACTTTGTTGGGTTTTCATATCGCGGTCGAGCTACTTAAGCCACCGTCTGTCCGCTCCCCGTTTCTCGTCATCCTGTTTCCGTTCTCTTCTCTGGCCTTTTTTCCCCTGTCGACGCTGTTCTGTTTCACCCCGTGCGTCGACAACGATGGAGCGTTCTCTGTCTCACGGTTCTGATCGCTCTGATTCGTCTGATTCGTCTGCTACTTCTTCTGAAACATTGTCGTCCACGTACTCATCACCGTCTCCCCGCGTCAGCAAACGGGAATACTTGCTCGCCCAGATCCGTCACAAGGACCAAATCATCGGCTCTCTCTTGAAGCAGGCAAGCGAACAGTCATCGCCTACGTCTCTCGCTGACCGCGTCGTCCTCTAGCTCCACAACCCGTACGCGGCGACGCCGCTCTCGATCGACCAGTTCAAGATGGCGGTGTCGCCCTCGGACAAGGACAACGTCCGGGTGGTGGATTGGATGAACCGCCTACAGACCGCGGGGCAACCTGCTCAGGCATCCGAGGCGAGGATGGAGATCATCCGGGAGATGCGAACGGTAGGACAGGTCCCCACTGCGCGTCCGTCTTCGAGTCATGCCACAGCCACTGGCACCGAGGACGAGGGCGAGGACCCCGAGGAAGAGGCTGGGGAGGAAGGTGACGGGGACGAGGGGAGGAACGTGTTGCCAGACGTGACGGTTCCGATCGGGTTGCTCGCGAACTTGTCGTTGGACAAGGACAAGGACGGGGACAAGGGTAAGGGTAAGGGACGCACGCGAGCTGGTGCTGGGGCGACGGGGGGCCCCAAGCCTGAGGACGACGACGACAATGTGGTACGTCTGGCTTTGCCGTTTGGACGTTGACGCGCTGACGCACGTTCGCAAGGGCGTCGCGAACAAGGAGTACTTTAGGCCAGGTGAGTCGTCCGTCGCGTGAGGAAGGCAGTAGTTCAGATCGACCTAGGTCCGGCCAACGACCTCAACATTCGAAAGCACTTGATCGAGAGGAACAGTCCGCCGGATATTTTGCTCCACGGACTCGTCACGTCCGCAGATGTGGACAAGCTGTTCGAGATGTACGTCGCCATTTGTCTCTTCTTCTTTCAACGCGGAGGCTGACGGTGGTACTAGTTTCTGGAACCAGATCAACGTAGGTGATTTGCTCGTTCGAGGCGAGCGCGACTGACACACACCCATGTAGCCCTTTATCGGCTTGTTAGATCCCAAGCTTCACACCCGGGCGTCGATCTTTCAACGCTGTCCATTCTTGTTCACAGTCAGTGCGTACTCGAACCCCCTCTTCTCTACGACGTGTCTGAACCGGAGACAGTCTGCGCGATTTCATCTCGGTATTACAGTGAGAAGTCCGAGATTTATCCGGTGGCGATGCATTTCGCCAAGCACTCGGCAGCCAACGCACTCATTGACGGATGGAAGTCTGTCGAGCTCTGTCAGGCGTACATCCTCATGAGCATCTACGCCGTGCCCGCGCGACGATGGGAGGAAGACCGGAGCTGGCTGTACACGGGCCTCGCCGTCAGGTAAATGTCAGCATCACTTTTCGCTCGCACCATACCCATTCAACCCACGTGTCAGGCTCGCCACGGATTTGAATTTGCATCACGCGCCGACGACACAGCCCCAGACGGAGCGCCAGGAGCGCGAAATGCTCAATCGGATCCGGGTGTGGATGATCTGTTTCAACCTGGACCGATCGACGGCAACGCAGTTTGGGAAACCGAGCACCATCAGGGAGGATTATATCACGAGGAACTCGGCGGATTGGTACAGACGATCGCGGTGTCGAGACAAGGTATGCCGGCACGCTCTCTTGTGACGATTGCAGGCCTGACGTGCGGGGATCAGTACGATATTCACCTGTGCGCGTATTCGCAATTATTGCGCATCGTCGGACGGTTTCACGAGGTCGTGTTTTCGGATCCAAACGCGCCGACGGGACTGAACAAGGCGCGTGCGCGTGTTTCCTTCTTTTGCATGTCGAATGACGTTCGACACGTCCAGTCGTTGGATTTCCTAGCGGTGACGTTGCAGCACGACGCGGAGCTGACGACCTATTATGAAGAGTGGAAGCAACGATTTCAGTCCGAGTCGGATCCTAATGGTACGTCGCGTCCTTTCAGTGGCTCGCCCTATTCATGTCGCGCATAGACCCGGGATGTCGATTCCGTTGTACATTGCTGCCGTTGTGAGTGTTCTTGCCTGCGTTCGACTCGAGCGTTCGACTGAACGCGACATAGCCTCGTCAATTACTCGCGGCTGGTCATGTATTCGTTCGGTTTCCAGCACGCTTTCGAGCGTGGCATCGAAGCGCGTGACAACGTATTTCTCACCACGGTACGTTTTCGTGTCGAGCCTCCGATCGACGCTCAAACGGATGACTTTGCAGTGCTTCGAGGCTGCGACAGCCGTTATCAAGCACATGACCGACGTCCTTGCGCCGAGCGGGCTCATGCGCTCGTCTCCGGATGGTGAGTCTCGTCTGCGATCTGGTGTTCGTCACTGATCTCATGTACAGGCCACTTCATCTTTGCGTCGTTTGCTTCGGCGTTCTTGCTCAAGGTTAGTTCCTCCACTCGTCTCGATGCGATTGGTGCTCAAAGAATCTGAAACCAGCTCTTACGACCTGAGTTCGTCCACATCCTCACCCGAGAGATGGAAGACGAGATCTTCGACTCGATCGGTCGACTGATCACGACGCTGCAAGAGCTGGCTATCGACGAACGGCACACCCCACGTCTCTATGCGCGCTTCCTCGCTGGACTGCTCACCAAGCATCGGAGGGGCGGGGGCGGTGTCGGCGGACGTCTGCAGCCGCATCCGCCGGCGAGTCAGCTCGCTGGGACCACACCTAGGTATGAAGCACGTGGGTCCCACGCGCCGCAGGCTAGCGCTCAGGGTCAGGGACGGTCCGGTCCCGCCGGGCCGGAGGGGCGTCAGGGCGGCGACGCGATGCAGTTGAAGCTGGGTATGGCGCCGAGCGCCGCATCCCCGCCCGGCTCGACGACCGACGCGTCGGCGCATCACGCTGCGCCGGCAGCGTTCGAGCACGACGTGAACATGGCGGACGCGTTGGCGGACGGGACGTTGGCGACGATGCACGCGCTCAACGAAGTGTGGTGGGGAAACATGATGATGCCCGGGTGCGTGTGCCGTTCTCGCATTTCGTGCGGTACTGACGCTCTCTCGTCAGGTTCTCTTGGCCCGAGGCGCCGCTGATGAACAGCTTGAATGACGGACAACAGGAGGGCATCCCTGGGATTCATCCAGGGTATGGAGCGTTTTTGACGCCCGAGGTGCAGCTCGCCATATAGACCGCGTCGACGCGTTTCTCCTTCCTCTTTTTCCTTTCTTCTTGGCCTCTTCCCCGGACGATGACGAGTATAACGTGCTTCGATTAATCTAGCTTCACATCTATTATGTATTCCGTTGCGGCGTCGCCGTACGTTTTCCTGAACTTATGACACCGTAGTGGGTTCCTGTTTTCGCGCCCTCTTTGAACCGATCGCCTCGTTGAGTTCGCGATCGGGAGCTTTTTCCCGCGAGCACTTTGAGCCTGATTGGCCCTCAGGTCAACACTCTTGTCGATTGAGCAGGGCACGAAAGAAATGTGGAGTCCGCGAGGTCGGCTCGAATGGTGGCATCATGCATCAAGGACCGTCAGTTCCGTCCGCCGACACCGATCGAAGTTCCTGGTATGGAAAACATGGAGTCTGCCACGGTCCCGTTTGGAGGGCCTTTATGCATCGTGATCTCTAGATGGGCTAACGACGCTTGTCTGGGAGATGACGAGTCCGCCATATGAACTATATATGCCTGTTCCGACGAGCGACGATTAGAGCACTGGGAGAGACTTGGCCTTGGCACCTTCGTGCGATCTGGTGACCGTTTCCGAGACTTTGACTAGCCAGCCCACGCCGATATGACAGTGAGCGAGGCGCGAGACGAGGAAATCGACAGAAAAGGACCGGGCTTGACTGTACGGGAAGCGTTCTCGAGAAGCACGTCGTCGAAAGGCCCTTTGACGCCCCCGGGCGGCCGATGATGACCCGCCTTCGTTCGAGCTCCAGTGGCAGTATGGAACCTCTGGTATACCCCGGGAAGGTCAGCGTACTTGAACGAGAAAGGTGATGAGTCGCTGAAAAAGAAGCACGGCCGCGCAGGTCTGCCAAGTAGCGGCGAGTGCCGCAATTGACGACGAGGTGATCACAAGTACAGTGCTTAGAACGTCAACATGGGGCCAGACCAGGGAACCGGTGGTGTACGTCAACGCAACGCAACTGGAGTCCGGCGACCGTCCATTAGGATAAATACGAGCAAACCAAGCTCGGCCTGGACAAGATAATCCCTTACACCTCCCAGCCAGGTGCAGTGTACCCACCACAACGTGGACCTTCAAGTTGCTTTTCTGTCGTGTTCACGTTACAAGCGAAATACTTGCTTCAATAGCTCTTACTTGCTGGCGATAAACCAGCCTGAGGCTATTTGCGTCGACGACCACAGTCTCGCCTCTCGCGCGATGGACGAACCCGAATCGGAAACAAGTCCAATTGAAGCATTTTGTAAGGACCTACTAGCGGGTTACATGGAAGAATAGACGAGTATCGATGCATTCCTTGCATCCACGTTCGCCATGGTCCACATTGCAAGAAGCGGTGTGTGTGGAAGAAAGGTGTCGAACCGGAGATACTCGAAATCGAACACTTCCATCCACAGTCGAAAGCATCCACTACTCGCTCTTGTGTCAATGGACTTTATTCGCGGCGCGTGCCAACGGCCAGACGCCGCTACCTTGTGGTCTCAGTGCTTTCTAGCATGTCGGTACCAATGGTGCGCCTGAACTGCAGCCTGCATATCTCACCATCGTGAATTCGATACCTACCTCGGCGAATCTTGTTACCGCAACATCTTGTAGGGCATATATTTGCTCTGATCTCTGGCGGAAGTTGTTAGGCTGACCCGACCGTTCAGCTCGGCTTTTAGAAATGCTTCACACCCCCCTGGTGACGACTTACGTAGGGAACAGCACGGGTAAACCCGTGGGTATCTCCGTGCTGACCCATACCCTACCCGTACAATACCCCTAACCCGTGAACCCGCGGGTCTTAATGTCCACGGGTACTCCACACGGGTCCACGGGTCTTCACCCGCGAGTATAGCAACGGGTATACCCAAGGGTATCACCGTCGTCGTCGTTGCGTCGTGTGGCGCCACTGTCACTGTCATCGTGCACGTTGCATTGCATGGCGTGTGTGGGTGAGGCGACGGCGACGGCGACGGCATGAGGGTGTGCGTCCGTGCGTGCATGCTGATCGTGACGGCTCGAGGCCACGACACGAGTCGACGTTAAGGCGACGATGACTTGTTGGGAGTGCGACAGCGAGAGTGAGGGCGAGGGTGATGCCGGCGAGATGGCGTGAGGTGAGGGCGGCGAGGACAGTGGAAGCGAAGGCGATGTCAACGCCGTGCTCTCGTTGGAGAACACGATGTGGAGCGACGGCGGGATAAGGCGACAGCGACGGGGCGAGGCAAGGGCATGCGACGGTGTGTAGGGAGGGCAAGTGAGGGGCAAGTGAGGGTGTGGGCGTGCAACAGCAGGAGCAAGGAGCAAGGATGAGGGCGAGGGCGAGCGACGTGGCACCATTGCCGCTGTTGTTGTATCTTGTCCCGGAGATGGCGTGGGTGGGTGAGGGGCAAGTGTGGGCGCTGGCGTGCAATGGCAGAGGTGAGGGCAAGGCGACATGACGCCGTCGCCGTCGGGCGAGCCGTCATCGCCATTGTCATGTCACGAGGGCGGGTGTGGGCGAGTGAGGGGCGCCAGAAAGGACGAGTGTGTCGTTGCCACTGTCGTGCGTCGCGTCATGTCGTCGATGTGACACGGAGCGGACGCGCTGCACCTACAAACGGCGGTAGTAAAATAGGCACCCCGGGTCACGGGTCCACGGGTTGCCCAATGGCAACCCGGACCCGGACCCGTGAATACCCGGACCAGTGACCCGCCATGGGTTACCATACCCGTGCATGAAGACGGACTCACGAGCCGCGCGATCTGTGAGGGGTACGTATCAAGTTGACTGACCTATACCTGATACTGATACCACGATAATTGTGTTTCGACCCTTGTGTTTTTTCTTAGGCAAGAGGCTCTTTCGATGTCTCCGCCAATTACGTGTTGTGTTGTAATTCCCAAGTTCGTTCGGTCGTGCTCTGCGCGGAAGGATTTAAAAATCGCGAGGTTACCTAGATGAATTAGGCGAAGGCGCTGTTTCTCCCGTGCGGTGTTTCTGAGGGCGTTGCCAGCGTTGTACGCTAGCACAAGTCAGATTTACTAGCTCCTTGCGCTCACAAGAGACCGGTGGTGAATGATCGCGAGACTAAATTCGCCAAGACCACAGAGGAGTAAGCCCGCAAGCATTTACGTTCAATTTGTACTGACTTGGATGTTGTACACGCGGTATTGCTTTCTTCCGGCATTCAGTCTGAACTTCAGCTTGGAGACCCGAACTACCCGCGACGGTGTGCCGTCTTCCGGATGCAGACGCGCTTGTGTTTCCATTGATTTTGCCCACTCGTGATCCTGCGACCGCTCATATGCCAAGAACAGATGATCGGAATGAACTACCGTCGGCAAATGCGTGGAACTGTAAGTGTGAACGGGTTAATAAATTTTGTACAATCATGCTTAAGAGTGGCCCAAGAAGGAAGATGGTACGCTCCGCTCCTTACATGCGCAGGCTCTGTTTGGTGTCGATTGTTACAATCATTGTGAACTTCTGCTCATATTCTCTCAACGGTGCAGAACGACCGTCAGCGCGTCCCTCCCGCGAGGTCCAGCTAGCTCGTGTGCCTCTGCACTATTGTCCACAACTGCGAAGATAAATACATGTCTCAACACAGACACCTTCAATATTGGTGTATTCATACAAAGGTTGCTGCCCGCAGTCTTCCCGTATCCTAGTGCTGATCCCTCGTCGCAGGACTCGAGCTCCGACGTCAAGGGTTCAGTGCTAAAACGCACCTTTGCGTCACCGTCTAGGATTTCCCATTACGCCAACTCCAAAAAGCGTGCCTGTCCGGCATCCGTTGCGAAGAAAAGAACCGCTTGCATATGTCACAGGAAAACTCATAGTGTGTTGTTGACTTCGTGGCGCAAGTCATCGTGGTGTCGCGTGAACGACTCTGGGCACCCCATTGTACGGTGGAAATACTTTTGAAGTTTTACTTCGTATGTGGATTCGTTGGGTGTACATGCTTCCAGCGCTCTACTGCGGACAATGGAACAAATTCAAGTTTCACTTGCCCTCCAGAGTTACATTTGCAGATTTTCTCTTACTACGTAAGACTGGGAATGGTAACGCATTCGCTTCAAAGCTGGGAAATCAACTTGAATATTGACCATGCCGTTTATTAGATCCGGTGAAGATTATTGTGTCAAGTACCAAGCGGTCAACGACAACTGCAGAAACCACCAAGCACGAGCACACCTTGGGTGGTGGTGTCGAAAGCCTGGCTCGTTCGATGTGTGTATACCTGGCGACAAGTAAAGCACGAAGTGGTCAACATAGAGTTTGTCTATTAATAGAGACGCGAGATTACCTTCAGCGATAGAATCCGAAACGGCCGGCGGAGCGAAAAACACACTAAGAAACAACCAGTAGCCTGTTAGCTCTTGAAATGGCTTCAGGGCGTGGCCTTTGCTCATATGAATCGGGCCTGGAGCACCTCGCCACCACATCGCGACAACTTGAACGTGGGGTAACTGAAACTATATTAGGGATGCAACCAGCGCTTCAACCTGGGGTCCTTGCCAGGCTGTCTCCGAGGCGCGACTCCTCAAAACGCACAAAGTAGTTTTGCAAACCACACGGTTGTGGTAAGTGCTTGTACTTATCATGATACATCACTCGTGCTTGAAAAAAAATCATTCAAGGACAAAGCACCATCGAGAACAATACCCCATCCTCCCTACGCCTCAAATTTACCGTCAACTTCATTGATGCACGGGAACAATGTGAGACTATATCCTGGTATAAAACTCAACTTCCATATCATGGTGGTATTCACTAATTGCAAAGCTGGTCAACAGATCAGTATGCTATTAGCTGCTAACGTCGTGATCGGACTTACTGGGTTGCACAGATTCTCCGAACGTCTATAGGCAGGAAGAGTGTCGCGCAGCATGTTCTCCGCTGGCAAGGCACTGACGACGGCCAGTGCAAAACCAGAGAGGACTGCAAAGAGAAAGAAACGCATTACGTTTGTGATAGAGCGAAGAATTGAAAGACCAGAGGAAAGCTCGAGTGCTTGAGGGACTAAATCGACACACAAGACGTGCTTGTATCTATGGGGTGGTCAGTGCGCAAGGTAGACTTATTGGGGACCGAACTGAACCTCTAAGAAGTTTGATAGCGGCGCCTGGCCCGGATCTGCAAGGCAGACTATATAGGCTCTGATCGAGCCCAAACACCCTTGTGCAACACCTTGGCTAAAACCTCCGCCCTTTGGGCAAAAGCGAAACACCGGTCATCGGTATGACATCCACCTGTGTATACCGTTTCAGCCGTCTAATAAGAGTCGTAATCAACCCAGCTGGTTGACTCGCCTCTAAGTCCAGGGGGTGTCAGAAATCACCCGCCTCCTGCAATAAATCATCAATACACTTGACACTTGCGAACCGTCGCAACTCGCCAGCTCTTGCACTCCATGTGTCGGCAGCTCAGTTCAACACATGGGTTCCGCTGTCGTTCGTCAGTGATGTCATGTGATGTTGCTTATGTCGGGGCAGCGGTCGTGCAGTTGTCCTCGCGCTCGCTGACTGTATTATGCGTAATGCAAACAGGCTGCAATGGAACACGAAATTTAAACATATTCTTAAGTCTCTACAGTCTTGAAAAAATCATGAGAGATGGCCATGCATGTACTCTCAACGAGGACAAACCTTGAGAGTAGTTGCGATGCTCGTTCGTCCATGATTGAACGGAAGATGGCAGGATGTCAATCTGCACTAGCCTTATGAGTCCCAGATTCGAGAGATCCTGCTGATTAATTGTCAAAGTAAGACCTGGAGATTGACACTATTCCTGATTCCTGGACCCGATTAGGGTTCCAGGTTTACAGTTTTCGTTTATGTAACGGAATCGGAGTTCGGAGTTTGATTTGCACGAGGGGAACTACTACAATGAAATGATACGAGAGGTGCATGTGAGATCTATTCTGGTTTGTAGATGTATTGACGATGATACCATTAGACGCTTGACGGGTCGTGATTGACCGGCCTCTTGGAATCAGGCCCAATGTGGACCGCGTTGTACTGTATGCAATGCTGTGATTTCGAGTTCGTCCGGAACTACGCTATCCCGCTTGACGATCGTGTCATTCATCCGTCCGGTGTGTTGCTACCAGTTATCGTTTCCGATGTCATTCAGTCCGTGGGGCAGTTTCAGTAGTATCCAATGAGGGAACATTTCTTTGTGACATGTGCTAACCAAGGAATTGCTGTTCCAGCCATTCGGCTGCACGGCCACTGTTCGTGTGGTCCTCATCACTATCTCTTCGGAATACTGGGAACAGCACATTGGAACGTCCGCGTGCCAAGCCTTCCGCGTGCTCTCGATTGACGGAGGCACTGATTGCGATGACAACCTGATCTTACTGACTCAGTATCACGATGACGCAACAGGGACGAGGACAACGGCGACGTGCACCCTCGCCCTCACCCTCACCCTCTTCCCATGCGGCTCCAACCTTCATACTTCTCACCCTCAGCTGCTCTCATGCATGGTGCCGCTGTGTTTCTGTTGGCTAACCTCAACTATTGCCTTGTCCTCGCTGTCACTCACCCAATCTTCATCCTGTTCCCTGTAGTTATTACACTCACTCTAACTACGTACCTGTGCGCAGTCTCACCACAGAAAAATGTTCCATGCATTCTACGACCCAAAAGATCATGTCAATGAGCCAGATGGTCGTTATGACGTGAAACTTCAGTCGGAGATGAACATTCAAACTCTTCTCCTGAAATTTCCAGACCGCTCTATCGTTCTGCAACGGGCTGTCATGCTGAAATCCGTCCTTAAGATATCAACCAACAACCGCTACAATCACCAGTTACCCACATGATTAATAAACCACGCACTCCAGCTGTGCTCACGAGGGGCCGAAACCATTGACCTGCGGAGCTTTGCCGAGCTGAGTTTGATCTTATGATAGCATGGTGTGATCTATGTACATAAACTTCATTCGTTTTCTGGATAGTGTCACAAGTTCTTGGACCTCTGATCGATTTTTTGCAGGTCGTTAGCTTTTGATCATGGACGATAACGGTGACTCCCACAGCTATCCCAGAGAACGAACGAATACCGTGAACAGGTTGAGCAAACGAGGTAAGATCTTTAGAGATCCTATCAAAGCGTTACTGATCGGAGACTACTAAGCGGTGTACGAGTATCAGACTGTCCACGATATCGTCAACGCTGCTTCCGTGGTACACGTATCCTTCCTTCCACCCTCGACCTCTGGTACCTACGACGATCCCGAGGACCGCACGCCGGTCATACTACCAATGATTGGCAAGATAGGCGTTTATACAGATAGCGACGACGACGCCCCTGTATGTTATCTACATGGTAAGCAAGGACGCCATGAATTCGTCTCACGTCGCGTCGGAAAGTGTGCATATTTTGATCGCCTTGAACACGTCCCGACAGGGCACGCGTCCAGCCGCTTGATGAAGATATCGCCACGAACGTCTGCCGCTGACGCAGGGGAGTCGGACGGACTACCCGTGTGCATCGCAGCGACCCACGTCGACGGCCTCGTGCTCGCCTTGAGTCCCTTCTCTCATAGTTACAACTATCGCTCCGCCGTCCTCCAGGGTAGTGCCACGGTCGTGTCGGACGACAACGAGAAGCTCTGGGCGATGACCCTTCTCACCAACGGCGTCCTACCACAGCTGTGGGAAACCGCGAGGAACCCGCCCACCAGCGCCGAGATGCAGACCACGCGGATCCTCAAGGTACGTATCAAGAGCGCGAGCGCAAAAGTGAGAGCAGATGGGCCGCACGACGAGCGAGCAGACGTGGAGGACGAGGAAGTGGTCAAGAAGGTGTGGACGGGCGTCGTGCCGGTGAGTCTTGTGAATCTGGATTTTTCTTTCCTTGGAAAATCGACCTGCGTTGGTTTCTAGGTATTCGAGGGATTCGGCGAGCCTATCCAGAGCGCATACAATGCCGTGCCCACCATACCCGAAAGCATTAGGAAATATCTGAGGCAAGAAAATGTAAAAAGAAAGAACGATGCCATCCGTGCTGCGAAGGGTGGCGATCACAGCGTCGTCGAATAGGCATCCATTGCGCCGTTACGAATTTGGAAACTGAATTCGCTCTCTTTTCCTCGAACGAATCCAAAAGCCTCGGACATGAAGCCCCGTGCGCCCACGGCGGCGATACTGTATTCATGATTTTTGATCTGATTCGTCTGAGAGAACGATGCACTTGGTCATGATCTGGAATCCTGGTTGTGTCCCAGTGCACCGCCCTATTGAGCCGTTTCCCGTCTGTTGGAGAACAGCCCGCCGTGTACACAGTTTATCATTTCCTTTTACGGACACCGTTCGTTTACTCACGCGACGCGCTCGTTCCCAGACTTTCCATCAGACTCGCTGGAGGTACGCATACTGGTTACACTCCTTCTTTTCTACCTACTGACATAGAGTAGTATCCACTTATTCTGTCTAGGTCGCCCCCTCTGCTCTGATACCGTCGCTTGATGCCCTTGTTGGTGAGCCGATATCCGAGCTTCCGCTCTAACTTTTCAATGCTCCTAGCGTCGAAGTTTATGGAGAAAATCCGTGTTATGTATCCTTGCAATCGATGTGCGCGTGAATCCATTTTCCCAGGCTCTAGGGTTTGAACCCATTGCGTTGCTCGCGCTCACGTTCAATGACTGGGATTCACTGTTTCGTTTTGCAACGTAAAGCCCTTGCGTGAGTCGTTCCAGAGTCGGACGTCTCGGCTGACGTGCTTGAAAGTCGGCGATCAAACCTCGGCGAGGTCGACATCAGCACGTAAACGAGCTAGTTGTGACGGCTTCGCATCGCTGACCCATATATCATGCAGGAAGAGACCTGATACCGCCGCGACGCGAAATCGACTGTCTTGGGACACGAAGCCAACGAGCAGGGTCCATCTGACGACGTTCAGGTGGTGGCTCGCGGTAGCTGGCGGATAATTTACCGATCGAATTACCTCGGATCAATACGGTTCCTCGTGGGTGGCACGCACACCTCGCACAGACGGAGTGCAAATTTGCCTTTCATAAGTTTAGGAAGACCTGTCTACTTACTAAAAGCATGCAAAGTACTCAGTACTACGAGTGCGTATGCCCGACGACGACCGAACGACACCGAGCAGAAGAAAAAGAGTAAAGAAGTAAGAGAAAGAAGATAAGAAACGCTGGGACGTGATGGGAGTTGGATATATGCTCGTCAAAGTGACCAAGAAATTTCATCAAGGAAACACGCAGAATGTGGTGTCTGGTGCGCGTTCAAGGAAGTAAGCGAGACTTTTCGTTGATGAAGATGCCTCGAGTCTGGAAAAAGTTGAAGTTAAAGTCTTGCATGCACGAGCCACGCATGGCACGAACCTCTTCTTCCCTCATAGCCTCGTGCTGCCTCGCGCGCTCCCTCTTTTGAGTGTACCTTTGGTACGCTACGTACAAGAATACACCAAAGGAGAGGAGAGAAACGAGAAGAATCCGCAATGGGGTCAAGGCACTCTGTTGCGCGACGGAGGCATCCATCCCGAAGGGGAACCAACCAGTGGAGCACGCAGAAGACAACTTGTCATAAGGAACCGCGTGGTGCTGCATAGACGTAACCTTGAGTAAAGCGTAGGACGCGACCCACAGCGACGAACCTCGAGGCGGTAGATGAACTCGGTCACTGGAACCGCCCGGTCGGGATGATCCAACATGTGCAGCGTTTGGAACTCGTCCTCGGTGCCGTTCTTAAACTTGAGACGAACGAAGTCGCGGAACTCGGGCGCAGGGCCACGGAATATCTCAAGCGCCAATGCGGAAGCGTAGTTGGCTTTAAATCACAAACATGAGGTTATGGAAGGCAACCTAATAGAGATACACACGAATGCCAGTGATTTGTCCATTGGGACCCTTCGCTTTCAACATGGAGAAGAGGGATATGAAAGGTTGGTAGCTGGTCTCGATAAGCATGAACCGGAGCGGGTCATGGTCGAAGGCGATTCGTTCGAGGGCATTGATGAGGGGAGAAAGGATGGTTCGTCCGGCAACTAAAAGAAGGTATTACATGGGTGAATACTTGGCACAGTGCAAGACGTACGGTTTCCAATGCCTCCGAGTTCCTTGTCGGAGAAGACAGCGTTTTCCTTGTAGTTGGCCAAAGCACGTGCTTGTTCGATCATTGTCGGTGGGAGCCGGAATGCGAAGGACTGGTTGTGGATAAGCTGCGTGTTGAGGTAATCATACACCTGTGTCACGCGAGGTGAGAAATGATGTAAGAACAGAATGAAAACGTCCACAGACATTCCACTATCATGAGAAGGAGGAGTCAGAGACTTGTAGTACGAATCGATGGAGCTTTGACGCTTACTATGTCAACGAGCGACGCAGGTTGGCCGAACAAGTAGTCGTGGACCGATCCGAAGAAGTGTTCTGCTTCCTTGGCGGTCCGTTTGAACTCCTCCGAAGCATAGACATCAGAAACGTGCTTTTTGAATGCCTAGCCATGCTGTTAGTGTGACTGCCACGTGATACGACGAGCGAAGTCCGGACCTTGCAGTCGGTCCATGGCTCGAGCACGCGATCGCCTCCTTCTGGGACCATCTCCACGGGGACATATTGATAACCTCCGAGTGGGGCAACGATGGTAGATCCATTGGCCAGTAGCATGCTGTTGAGTGGGGTGGGTGGGAACACCCCTTGCATTAATGCGATACTGGAGTCAAAGATCGCTGCGCCCTCGCCTCCCGACTTTGCGTGAACGTTGACTTTGCTAGGAGGGATGGGATGAGATGGGTCTAGAGGCATGTCACGGATGTGGAGTGGCGAAGATGAGTCTAGGTAAGTAGACTTGATGTAGGAGCCGAGCTGGAACGACTCGACCTGTCATGATGTGCATCAGCACGCACTGTGTTGGAAGAGTGGAAGACAACATACGGCGCCGAGAGGAGTGGATTCGGTGAAGGATGGCGCATAGCTGTAGGGATCTTGACGAAACTCTGAACGATCCCCATTCCTTGCGAGGATGAGCACACCAAGAAGTTTAGTTGCCATGAGTCGAATCGTCAAACGTGGGCGAGCGAGTCTTGCCGGAGGGTATGATCCAGAGGCTGGGATGAGCACAAAAGAGAAGAGTGGGTTGGAAAAAGGTCGGTATCATGCAAGGGTTTTGATATCTTCCGCCATGAGGCGGGCATCGCCAAATCACTTAGCGAAGCGACCAAGGGCGATGATGGGGTTGCATGGCGGACGTCACTGTCCATTCCCTGCCACGCTTCGACGGTGTGTGGGGATCATGGAACAGCAGTCCGTGCAGCCATCCAACGGCCACTTGTACGTGGTTCTCGGGCACCGGAAGGTCGAAATGCCTGAAGATCACGTCAGCTCGGGGCATGGCCAGGTGAAATTAAGGGAAAGGACATACTTTATTGCAATAATACGGACTGGGCGCGGTTCAGCTTGCGCGGACATGCGCAGGGGGCGTGTCGACCCTGTACGAACAAAACCCATAGCGGCGCACGTGTCGGACCCGGAGCGAAGACGTTCCGTCTCCTCAGTTGGGTCGAAACGAGCACTGAGCGACGCGGACAGTGCTCGCTGTCGTCCGTGGTGGGTAGGCTAGCGCTCAAGGAGATGCCAACGGCGGACACCGGCCGGACACGTGGTTGTGGGCAGGAAATAGCCGCGGAAACGAACCATGTGAAACTTACACGAACCCGACCGCGCACACCGCAGCCCAGGTGTAGCACCCATCACGCAAAGAATTTTCCAGGCCATGTCCATCGTGGCGCGTGTTCTCCTATCAGCCAGCGCAAACCCTGGAGCACGCAGAGTGATCGCAAGGATCACAGGGGGTCGCAGCTTTGCACTGCACCAAGCTCCGTGGTGCCCCCCAACGTGGATCTCCCTTGCAATCATGAAGACCCTGCCTACGATGTCTTGCGCGAAGACGGGACAGGCGGTGTTCGACGAAGATACGACTAGATCGATTTGAGGAGAGCGCAGTCAAGACCGGTGCCGCTTCTTTTCTTACCCAACGCCAGCGATGCAGCGTGCAGGCAGTAATTTAATGCCTTCTAGCGATAACGGTGGGCCCAAGGCATAGCAAGCTCGCATGGCCCGCGCCAGCTTGTCGTCAGGATAGTTCGACTCGTACGATTTGGTCCGTTCTGGCTTCCACACAGGATACCACAGCATAGCATGTTGGCCCATTATTCGTTTCGTACCGCTGGAAGCGCTGATCTCGACACCGCTATCAGATTTCATAGATACACCACCACTTCGGCTCATTGACTGGAACCTGGCCGGGGCCTCGCGTGTTACTCGTTCACCCTACTGTAGATGGTCGACCGACACCCATTTCGAAAGTAGACCCGACTGTCGGAGTCTGCCAACTGACGAGCAAGGTTGGGCCGGCGGAGAACTATCGTCGTAGTACCGATCCGCTGGGACAACCAAGGGCGATGATTTAGAGTAAAGGAGACCAGTCGAGAACACATGATTGAGTCTCAATGTTAATCTCCGCAATGTCTTGCTGGCTGTCGATCAAATTTGTTTTTCTGCTCCTCAGGTGTTCACAGTAATTCCCTTTGCACAGGAACTCATAGACGCCCGGGTCATGTTCGGCGGATATGAGGACCAAAGTTTTAAACCAGTCCCGCAACGTCGTGACCTCCATTCCTTCGTTATTGGGCTGCACTGCCCTGTCATCATATTCGACGGCGAAACCAACGTCACGTATAGCGTCACTATGCCGGAGAATCATACTCTGTTGAATAAATCATTCGATGTGGTAATGATCCAGAGCCAGGGTCTAAGGCAAATCACGCCATTATGCTGGCCGTCGGGGTAG
Source organism: Strobilomyces dryophilus (assembly GCA_038089955.1). Lineage (NCBI taxonomy): Eukaryota > Fungi > Basidiomycota > Agaricomycetes > Boletales > Boletaceae > Strobilomyces > Strobilomyces dryophilus. The sequence continues at coordinate 29,577 of JBBPLT010000176.1, forward strand.
TGCCTTCCATCCTTTCCGAAGTCCCTTTGCTTCGATGATAGCGGCGGGCATGCAGTACACTGGATCCAGGTCCACCAGACCGGGATATCCCAAGAGGGATAAACCTGACGATGCATAGTTCGACCGCGGTGCCGGGAAAGAACCTGGTTCGTTCAAACGCACCTGCTACTCCGAAATGGGTGTGAAACACGTCCACCATATCGCCCTGCCGATCAGCGATGCCTCCTGTCTCTGGATCCTGCGCGGCGAGAATGAACGCGACGAGCTTGTCCCCATCGATCCAGCTAATCTTGTTCAAGATCGATAGGGCAGACAGCACCCAGAACGAGTAACAGACCTGTCGAGACCCGCGTCAGCTGACGAATGGGTGACTCGGACCACCACACGCTCACGTCTGGCAATTTCTCGGGGCGCCCGTTGAGCCCCCCGTTCGGAAGCTGCCGCTCCGACAACCACCAGCTTAACATTTCCGAATCGACCTCGTCCAACTTGTCGAGGATGGCGAGGGCGGCAACGCAGACGAACACTTGGGCACAGAGAAAAGTGAGTCGCGTCTCGACGGCATCGCTTCATGACGACGAACCTTGTGCAGCGTGACTCTCCGCGCCGGCGATCGCGCCGTATCCGCCGTCAAAGTTGCGACACCTCCGGACGTACGAGACCGCTTTCTCGACGTCCATGGCGTCCAACCGACCGAGGAGGGACAGCGCGTTCGCGGCGATGTACAGGAATCGTGTGTCGATCTCGCCGAAAGCGTCCCCGGCGAACACCCCCGAGGGTTGTTGGAGCGATGCGACGACTGGTGGGGACGATCCGTGATCAGGTCTCCGTGACGACGGGCGACGCACATTTGACGACACGGTCGACGTCCAGTCTGTCGAGCGCATCTTGCGTGACGAGGATTTGAATTGCGCTCAACGTGGATAAGATGTGTGCATCGTGATCTGGGTGTGCCCCGAAGGCACCTAGGTTGCGAGTCAAAGGGGGAGGGGGCCACAACAGAGACGAAGGGAGAGACCAACCTGCTTCATCGTCCCAACAACTCATCACATACTCGATCATTTCTTCTCGGTCGAGCGCGTCTTGATGTCCCATGATACACAGCGCGGTGAGTCCCCAGTAAATGGCGTTCATCCGTAGGTGTGCAGTGAGATGGTAAGCGAGATCATCTTTGTTCTGTATGATGATAAACAACGAACGGCGAAGCAAGTACAAAGTACTCACGTTTCCGAGCGACTGTATATACGATACGTGCAAGGGTACGAGTAGCTTATCTTGTGGGCTCATAGTAGAGAGGTATGCGGCATATCCCGGCCGTGGCGATGCGGTAGCCTGGGTTAAAAATCACAAACAAGAGCCACTTGCTGAACATTTCTGGACTGACACGAAGCACCGACTTGTCTAATGTCACAGTGGGGCCTTGATTTTGACTAACTCAGAAGATCGGCGCCAACCATTTGCATGATCCCACAATCAAGACATTATCACCCAACATGCTCGTGAAGAAACTTATGTGGATAGCCCGACGAATGAGTTTCAAAACAGTATCCATATCACGGAAACTAGTTCACAAACGGGTAATGAGATGACCAAGGTACATGACTAGTAGTTATACACTGAGGTCACACTATGTCGTGCAGATGAAAAGAAGAGCAGAAGAGACAAGTGACGACGTACATCTCGAACAGCTTGTCCACGTCTGCGGACGTGATGGGTCCGTGGAGCAAAATGTCCGGCGGACTGTTCCTTTCGATCAAGTGCTTTCAGATGTTGAGGTCGTCGGCCAGACTCACACGGCGGACAACTCACCTGGCCTACAGTACTCCTTGTTCGCACCGCCCTTGCGAACGTCCAAACGGCAAAGCCAGACGTACCACATTGTCGTCGTCGTCGTCATCGTCGTTGGGGTTGTCTCCCCCTGTCGCCCCAGGGGCCAGCACCAGCCCTTGTCCCCGTCCTTGTCCTTGTCCTACGACAAGTTCGCGAGCAACCCGATCGGAACCGTCACGTCTGGCAACGCGTTCCTCCCCTCGTCCCTGTCACCTTCCTCTCTAGCCTCCTCCCCGGGATCCTCGCCCTTGTCCGGTGCCAGTGGATTCGTTTTGCCCACTTTACTTAGTAATATGCCGCAAAGTGAGATGCGACAATACCGAACAAGAACGTAGCCTCCTATTGACTTGACAGTCAACAAAACTTCCTGTGATACTTTGCACAAAATCACATGGCTATGACACCGCATCCAATGATAGTTGGACAGACATGCCACACGCATTTTTAGTGTCTCGGCTCTTATTCCGACTTCGAGGCCTGTGCTCAGAATTTGCGCGTATAACGCGATGATTTGTGCGCAATTCTTGGTTGATTGACCGAGATTCATTGGTTGGAAGGAGTGAAATTTATACGGTAGGCGCCGTAGTTAGGGGACAAGCGGAGCGGACACATCGTTTTTGGAAACTATTCATTTCTCGGGGTATGCCGGTGAAAGCCCGAAGAGCAACTCAGCTGTTGCAAGACGTCCACGTCGTTTGACTCGACGTCTTCTACTCGACTGCGAGGCATCCTCGCCGCTGAACGCGCAAAAAACGCCACCCGCAGTCCCAGTTACCGTATCTGAGGTGTTGCCGTCCGGTGGGACCCAGTACCGCAGCTTTACCCCGATTTGGTGTTCCTCCTCAGCCACCCACTTTGAATCGGTGGTAGCAAGAACAAAAGCAATCACGGACCACATTCTCGGACCACATTCTCGTCTGCGTCGTCCTCTGTGACTTTCGTTCACCCCTCAGCTTCAATGCCGGCTTCGGAGGTTCAAGGTCCCTTGGACCTTCCCACCACTCTTTCAGTGGGTGGCAACGCTCCCGGAGACCAACCACTACCACTTGGCCGGACACATTCCCAGCCTGTAGGAGAGTCTAGTCAAGGGCCCTCATACGGTCGGAGGACACAGAGCGAGAGCACGCTGGATATTTCTGTTCCCATGCCTCTGCTTCGGTGCTCACCAACGGCGGATAATGCCGTAAGTATCCCAACGCGAATGGAGTGGCGTGACTGAAGCGGTATCCTCCTTCCTCCAGGCCTTGGAACAAGCAAGCGTCACTGACGCGGTGCCCTCCGCTCTCCAGGCTCCGGAACAACCTGACTCTGCCCCTTCACCCGTGCCTACCGAAATAATTCCTCCGGACCTCACACAAGAGGAAATCGTCGTCGACATCCAACAGTCAGGCATAAAAGTCCGCGACTTTGCGTACGAACCATTCCCCATTGAATTGCGCGCGCCCGAACTATTTGATCCCATTCTTGGTTGGCATGTTTATGAAGCCGTACTCGACAATCCTAGCCCTAAGAGGAGCTCTCTCAATGGGAAACATCTACGTAGACTTCTAGACCTTGGTTGGGTATCGGAAGAAGCAGATGGACACCGTTGGCAAGAGAGAGATAGAGAGGCATTAGAGAACTTTGATAGCCGCCCGCACTATCCATGGAAGGCCCTCAACTTGAGCAAACCCAAGAAGCATGATCTGAGAGGGGTGGCGACGTCGAGGTTTCAATGGATAAACGCCGAGCAGCTTGTTCCTCAATTCGTCAACCGTGGCATCTCCCGCGTTGCTGCTGTCCTTCGGGGCCGTCACGCCGCAACGCGGTATCAAAAGCGACATGCAAATGACGCCACCGAAGCCGAGGAAAACCCAGAGGTCTCTCCTCGGTCGAAGAAGAGACGGTTGTCGACCGGTGGCGATTCAGCAGCTTCGGCAAGCCAATCTGCATCAAGTTCGTCTGCACAGCCTCCTTTGACCTTGGTCAACGGCAAGCCACCACAGCAGTTCCCAGCTGGACACCCGTCAGATTGTCCACCCCAGCTTGCCCCGTTTCCGGCGCAAGGGGTAGCACTTAGCCGTTCTCTGCAACGCCAGCTGTCCATGACGTCAATCTCCTCTCCAGACTCGCGGACAACATTAACTCAGGTTACGGATCACGAGTAGCCTCTGCCGTTGCCGTCGTCGCTTTCTTACTGTCGCTGGCTGTCGGTTATTGGTGACCAAGCATTGGCGAGCAACGGGGTGTAAAGTATACCGATTTTTTATCAGCAGTAACTTTTTGGAGTAACATCAAGGAGGGAAAAGACTCTGTATTGGTAACCTGTACAACTGGTTACCCCCTTTATGTAATACGCGTTTCAGATTCTGAATGACTCTTTCTTCTCTTCTCGATCGGTGATTGTAATGTCGACCGGAATGTAGTCGGTGGACGGGCGAATTTATGCTCCAAGTCTCGGAGATTGATTAGCTAAAGCTAGATCAAGTATGACCGGTAAGTATGATTATATTCACCTGAGCTAATTGGCGCCGCAAACTAAAAAGACTGATCGAAGTTGATCGAATGATTGTGTGCAACACCGCACGCGAACATGAGGTCGTCTCTACGCCACAGCCTTATGACGCAAGTCGGGTGAGGCGCTAACGTTATGTTCCAGTGCAGTGAGTCTGAATCCACTAGCCTAGTGGCTCCTTACACTGCCTGACCTGGTGTGTATAGCCTGGTACCGCGCTATTACATATGTAGAATGCGGCCAGCTACGTAAATGTCGAATGACCGCACGCCTTTATAGCTTGTCAGGTTTCTCTCATATCACGACCGAAGACAGAGATGAGAGCATTCTCGGTGCTTACGCTCCTGTGTATGCTCGTCGGCCCGTCCCGCGCCGTGTCAAGCTCAGGATGTCTCTGCACTAGCGATGAACCCTGCTGGCCTTCCGCAGCCACCTTCTCCCAACTCGAATCTCAGCTGTCGCAACCCCTCATATACCCCGTTCCCACAGCCTCCACTTGTTACCCCCCGTCGCACCCGTCCGGAAACTGCACGGACGTCAACGTGAACTTTAACGACGGCAATTGGCGCGCGTCCCATCCCGGTTCGCTGGAGATGGCCAACTTCGAGACCTACATGTTCCCCAACGGGACGATCGACGCGTGCTTCTTGAACACGACGATTACCGGCGTGTGTGGACAAGGACAGGTGCCCATCATAGGCGTGGACGCGCGTACCGTGTCGGACGTCCAAGCAGCGGTCAAGTTCGCCGTCGAGCATACCTTGAAGTTGGTCGTCAAGAACACTGGGTTAGTCGCTCGCGTATGCGTGTCGCGGTCCGTGACTGACGGACGGCCGTTCGTAGTCATGATTTCGTAGGGCGGAGCACGGGTCGGGGCGCGTTCGTGGTGTGGACGCACAACATGAAGAACGTCACGTACGACACCACGTTCGTGCCGAAGGGTGCGCCGGGTAACGAGACGTTTGAAGGTCGGTCTGTCGATCGGGAGACCTCGAATCTCGTTTACTGAAACCCGGATTCGTGCAGCGGTGACGCTCGGCGCTGGAGTGCAGTGGCACGAAGCTTATAATGCGACCAGCCAACGCGGCCGTATGATGGTTGGCGGCGTCGACGCTGGGGGCTCCATCGGTGCTGCCGGTGGATGGTTGGCGGGCGGAGGTCATTCTTTCTTATCGCCCAGCTATGGCCTTGGTAAACGCTTCGTTAATCACCACTAGCTACCTAGTTGACCATCCCTCTGAAGGCGTCGACAACGCTTTGGAAATATCCGTCGTGCTTTCCACGGGCGAATATCTGACTACGAACGGGCATCAGAATGCAGATCTTTTCTGGGCCTTGCGTGGAGGCGGGGGGTCTACATACGGCATCGTGACCTCTGTTACTTACCGCACCTATCCCGCAGTTCCGATCCAAATCTGGTCATTCCAGGCAAACATCACTAACTCATCTGTACTTCCAGAGCTGGTTGAAGGGCTCTTGCGCTATCAAGTTCACTTCACGGATGATGGTTGGGGGGGATATGGCGGCATATCGAACCAAGGGGTCAATTTCGATATTTTTGCGCCGAACATGACCAACGAGACTGTCACCGCGACAACGCAGCCATGGCTCAACTTTACGCAGTCCTTAGCTCCATATGGGGTCGTGACTTCGAGCACCCTGGATTATATGTCTTGGGACAATCTGATTGCTCTGTTCACAGCCCCTGGACCAGGGGGCGGCGGCTATGTATTAGTCTCATCGCGCCTCCTCTCGCGGGGCACGATTGCCAATAATTCCACACAAGTCACAAAGCTACTCCTTGACATGGGTGGGGCGGGTTTCAAGTAAGCAATCGTCACATTTATCTCATCCAGATGACTCACATTGCCCACGCAGCATGATTGCTGGTGGAAAAGTGAACCAATTTGGCGCTGATTCTGCCGGACTCAATCCTGCATGGCGAAGCGCGATCGTAGAGATGAACTATGGGACTTCCTGGGACGAGACCACGTCGCCTTCACAGATACGAGGCCTGATTCAGCAACTCCGCGGACAGATACAGCAGATGCATGATGCGACGCCTAACGACGGTGCTTACCTGAACGAGGTCCGTCGCTATTTCGTCTCCACCAGCCGAAGACTGTTAACTGATACATGTACGCCGCGGCGTTGGAATAGGCCACCCCGTTCGAGGTCGAATGGCAGAATGCATTTTTCGGGGTACATTATTCGACATTGAAGAGCATCAAAGACAAGTATGATCCGTATCGGTTGTTTGTCGTCACCGAAGGGGTCGGATCCGAGGACTGGAATGGAAATTTGACTTGTCGATCGTGACAACATATCAGTTCTTTTTGATGTCGTTCTTCGCGTTATTTATAGTGCTATTATGGACCTGAGCTCCAAGTACTAGTTGTGGCTCGCCACGCCGTTGAGATAATTATAAATATGACAATGGCGCGTTCAACGGACGCGCAATGGAGGTCAGATGAACGTACACATTACGAGACTGAGGGCCAGCTGACTTGGTTGACATGGACATCCTCGACATTTCCCAGCTCTGCATGACACTCGTCACGCCCAATAACGTATGCTGGACAAGGGCTTGGCACTGACAAGATTCGAAGCCGCCGGGGGATTTGAATCTTGGATTTCGCAGAAGGTAGTTATCTCGTGTCGCGTTCTTGCGATTTGCCTCTTCCTCTGTGGAGATCAAGCTGGTCGACCCATCCTGCAAGAGTGGTCTGCTCGGAAACTGAGCGCAATTCAAACTTCAAGCTGGATCCGAGTTGACGCGACGCGTTCTCGGAGTTCGCCGCAAGGGCACCTAGTACTACATACGGCGACACCGACGACGACGACGACTAGATCTCGGGCTGCTCAACCAAAGGGTCTTTTCTTTTCATAAAGATACGATTTGGCTCTCGTGCAGCCACAAAGTCCCGCGACATTGCTTGACGGACAAACTTCTGCCCCAACCCTCTCTGTCTGAGATCGAACCGATCGAATACAAATACGCAGTGTGAACGACAAATCAAATCACACGGCCCCGTCCATTGACCAAAACATCCGATACTCTTACCGAATGTCCTGCCGTTGACGCTTGGTTGTGTCTTTCAGTTTCGAGCACAGACCTATAAGCCTGCAAGCGTTATTAAGAGTGCACCGCCGGTAGACTTTCATGGTATAGAGGCAGATTTTCTTGGCCCTTTACGAGGCTTCTCTCTCCTCTGAAATCGCGCCAAAAAGACCCTCGAAGCCTCAAGTATTAATATGTAGGTGACCCCCCGTCGGGAAGAGCTACTGTATACCAATCGTTTACCCCATTCAGGTATACATCGTTTTCCCTCCTCTGTTGGTCGTTTTCAGAGATCTAGTATATGATTTGGTCACTCCGTGGACGGATCCAAGGCGTGTATGATGTGACACTCAGCGATGATGCTTAGCAGCGTCAGAAATAGCAGAAAATAGGCGGCAGGCACTACCACTCGAAGTTGAAGAACATCAAAAACGATTAAGGTTCGTCACTGCCGACGCGGTCGGGTCCGAGAGCTGAGGTAGACGCTTGACAGATGAGTCACTATGGATCGTAAGCTCGGGATCAGTTAGGCGGCTGACCTCGTTGAAAGGTCTTCGTGCACATTGTGTGTTATCTAAACAGTGTATAATATGTCGGCTTCGGGCCCTGAGGCCTGAGGGCCGAGTCATGGTTTGCCTCGTTGTCGAGATCAATGATACATGAATTATCCTTGCGTATTCCGGACGCGACGTCCGTGACGAGTTTTGGCCGCTCGTACCTGATCATGTATAGCTTCGGTTCTCGGGCAAAGTACATAACTTGATGCGCGTGGTAGGAAGGTTCGGGCTAGCGAATGGCATGTGTCATTCTGGGGGTTTTGCGCTCCGAACGTACACGTTGCGTCCTCGAGGCATCAGTACGCTGTGGCTGTACGCTGATAGGATCGATCTAATCTTGACTTGAATCGTCCAGCTCCTATAGTCAGATCTCCGAGCGTCTACGAGTGACAACGTCCCGTGTTGATCCACTTTCGAGTGCTACTTCAGGACTACTAGCCCTTTGCTACCCGCTACTGGGTACGTGAACATGACAAATGGCTGGGGCTGACTTTGACTCACACTGCCTGGGTATCAGAACACGAGGTATCCGTCTGCAGTGCACCAGAAACGTGCCCGACCTCGACGTTTTTGTTCCTCGCAGGCCATAGGCGTGCCTAACCATAGTTTCAAGTGGCCAATTCAGGCCCTGCAAGGTGCCGCGTTCCCAAAGTTGTATCTTGGTCATGTGCGCACGTCCGATTCTTGCGGCGCCATCTCGTCTTACTGGCCTTACTCCACAGGCCACGACACGCTCCACCTCCAAGCCTCGGAGTAGGCGATATAGTCGGTGAAGGTGATTCCGCACTCATCCTCGACGTTCTTCCGCCGGATTTGGCGGAGATTGCGTTCGAGAACATGAGGAATGAGGTGGCATGGAGCGTCATGTATCATCGAGGTGTGTCCGACGCTCCATCGCCGCCAAAATGCATTCATATCGTACGATATACCACAGGAGGGGAAGTCCCTCGATTGGTGGCGGTAGAGGGGGAAGTCGCTGCGGACGGAAGGTGAGCGAAACAAAAGGCTTGTCATTCCCGGCTGTGAACTGTGTTCATTTCGTCTTTTTTTCTTTCTTCCTTTTGAAATAGCTTTCCTATCTACCGCCATCCGGCCGACGAGTCCCCCGCACTTCGTCCCTTTTCCCCGACGGTCTCTCTGATCCGGGCGCACGTCCAGAAGGCACTCGATCACCCGCTGAACCATGTTCTGATCCAGCATTACCGAAGCGGAGCGGATTACATCTCGGAACATTCGGACAAGACAGTTGACATCGTGCGTGGATCAAAGGTTGTCAACGTTAGTCTTGGTGCCCAGCGCATCATGACCCTGCGCTTGAAGCGAGATGGTGTGCAAAATGCCCAAAGCGGAGTTCCTCGACCGTCGCAGAAAATCCCACTTCCTCACAATTCCATGTTAGTGCTTGGACTGGAGACCAACGCCAGGTGGTTACACGCTATCAATCACGACAAGCGTCCGATAGAATCGAAGACACCCGAAGAGCAGTTCATGAACGGGGAGCGAATTAGCTTGACGTTCCGGCATATCGGGACATTCCTCTCTGGCGACGAATCGCGTATCTATGGGCAGGGAGCTAAGGGAAAGACGCGCAAGGATGCGTTGCCTGTCGTCAACGGAACTGAAGAAGCAGCGAGACTCTTGGAAGCGTTTGGTAAGGAGAATCAACAGAGTGAATTTGACTGGGATGCTGCATATGGAGAGGGGTCCGACGTCCTTCATTTTACCCCGAGGGACGCGTGACGACAGTCGGCTGTTCGCATGGATTCGGGGAGATAAGGTTGGATCGCCAATGTATGAATGAAGGATGCTGTTATTATTGTGTTTGTTTTTCTTCCATTTGTTGTAAATGCCTAGCAACGTTCGCTGGCGAGGTACACAGGCACCCGGTTCTTGTATTTCCCCCGGACTACCACTCGTACGCAGCGCAGGTAGCCAAGTTCTGTGTCCCTCATACCCTCTCGTTATTGACGCTCTGATTCCTGCCAGGTCGTTTATCTTTTTCCAGCAAGTATCGTAACAGTTTGATGGTAAGCGGAACCTTTCACGCAAGCCTTCCTTTTTTGGACCAGGGGGTTGAGGTTTTTCAGGGCGGACGCGTGTTTGATTTCTGACGCGGGCCCTTCCTTCCTTTCCCTGCTTCAGCTTTCTGCTGTTCACTTGCGGAAAGTCAGTGACACGAGGCGATCGAGCTACACGAAGCTCCCTGACATTTCTCGTCCCAGGCCATCCTCTTCCTTACTCGCGTCCTCTTCGGCTCTCATAATCTCTATTCTTAAAAAAACACCACAAAAATTATTCTCACCTTCTCCAACGCGACACCAACGCTCTCCGCGCTTCGACGTGCTCTTTTATTTTATCCTCTTTGCATGATAAACACATTATATTAACGATATGTCACGACTTCAGCCCAGTAGTCCCTCCGATTCCCCCAAGAGCGTGTCTGACCACCGGGGCGAGCTCTCCGAGCAACCCTCGGCGTCAACCCACCCACGAGCGTCAGAAGGTTCCGAAGGCTATCCCTCTTGGCTGCCCAAGCGCCCCCCTCCACCGGATCCGGGATCCACCGTTCATTCCTCCAATGGGCAGTACACGCCTGGGCTCACTCCCGTCGAAGCATTCAACGTCGGCCGCAAGCCCACTCCGCGTTCCGTCCGTGTCGTCAGCCTTCAGGACGCAGCACAGCCTGGTCGTGAACAAGTCACGGAACAGACGCGGTTCAGTCATGTACTTCACCCTCGAGTCTGGTCGCGTGCGACGACTGCTGGGATGAGTCCGACGTTGGTGTCTGCAGCTGCCCGTGCGCACGACCGCGCGCTCCGTCCGAAGTTCAACTCGAACGGCCTTCATCCCGAACTCTTGCGAAACCCGACCCTCTTGGCTAAACTCTACTTTTACTTGTTTCCTTTCTTCACGTTTTATCACATCCCTCTGCAAACCTTTTTTGACTTCAACGCCGTATTTATGTTGTTGCAGTGCGTGCTTCATTCCTATCATCTATCGCTTTGGCACTCACCATGATTGGTAGGGTTGCAGAGCACCCGAATCCGACAGCACCTGGTGTGTCAGGATCTGGAAAGAATTGGGCCCTCGGCACGACGGCTTATATAGCTTGTTGGCTGGTTTGGATCATCATAGTGTTCGTGCTCTATGAACTTGTTTACTCATTCTACCGTCGATGGCGTGTTAGTAAGTACCCTTTGTTTTCGTCGTCTTATGGTCTCTGAGGGAACGTTCCAGAGCGACCGCACATCATTCCCCTTTATTTCTCCTCCTCCGGGTTCAGCCTCACCTCTATGACGTCGTACACGAACTTTTGTTTTATGCAGTACATCCGATACTCGGCCTTCTTTGGGGAAAACGGTGGCCTCCGTGATGGTCTCGCCGAAACGTTCTGGTTTTACTCGCAGAACTTGCCCACTGTCGCGCTCCTCTTACCCCGAGCGGGACTCTGCATCGCACTACTCCTGTCGTTCTCATCTCCTAACCCGGAATATGTCGCTTTAGTTGCGGCTGGTTTGAATAACCGAGACTCGACGTTCTTCCGCGCGACTGATGGAACATTGACTGGCTACGCCCGCGGCGTTCTGTTCGCCAACGCTGCATGGACAGCATGGCGTGTACTCGTCCTCTTCATCAGCTGGTATGTCTACTCTTACCTTTAATTCACACCTTGCTCAGCACGTGTCCAGGATCGGCCTATGGATCATGAGTGGTCAAGGCTGCGCGGGACTCTGTGGGCCCCGTCATAGATGGGAGGAAGAAGGTCACGAAAAGACTTTGTCCATTTACAGCGACAACGGTCTGGAAGATACCGACGCGCTTCCCTGGAGCTGGAAGCCGTGTACCCGGCTGCGCATTCAAGAAGCGTTCGACTTCTGCCTCACGGTCAAGCCACCTGCGCGTTGGAGTATGGCCACGGCCAAGAAGGAAGAGGCTGAAGGGGCAGAGTTGCTCGGCGTACAGACCACCCCAGCATTCGAGGTCGAGCAGGTGCTGGCGGCCGTAGGCTTACCTGCGGTTCCGGCGCCTGCACGCCGCGGCGCACTGTCGGAGGACTTGTTCGCTCGCCCGCGCATGGGCGGTGGGCCCGGCGCTGTACCTTCGCCGCTTCCCGAGTTCTCGGACATCATCCCTAAGGTGGTAAAACGATCCTCTCAGGAGCGGGAGCTCGCTGGTCCTTCAGCGCCGTTGATGAAGCTGCCGTATCCGTTCACGGGGTATGGTGCCCAGGGCTCATCCAAGGATCAGATACCATTCCCTCCCTCCCCTAGTTCCCGGAAGGAAAAGCGCAGGTCTCCCGTCTCCGGTGGATCCGAGCGTCAACAAGCTTTGGTATCTGAACCAGCGAGGGAAATGGAGGAAGAGGAGGAAGTGAAGGAGGAAGAAGAAGAAGGGGTGGAAGTGGAAGTAGAAGAGAGCAGTGAGGCTCATCCGCGCACTTCTGGTTCCATGTCCAGTCTTGGTCAGCCCATCACCTCTCGCTATCCTTTCCAATTCCGTCGCCCTCACACGCGCGGTGCCTCTGTCTCTTCGAGCGCTGTGACACATTCTACGCCAAAATCGGAGACCTCGCCCTCGTCGAATTCGCACTCCGCGCTTTCGAGATCCACGCAATCGACAGGGAACCAAGAGACATCGTCCGAGTCGCCCATGTCCCAAGGGTTGAGCGCCTCCGTCATGTCCAGCCCTACGTCTGGCTACGGTAGTCCCATTCCTATGCCGCCGCGTCGTACTCAGCGCGGTCGAGGACGTGCTCGTGCCGGAACTATGCCTGTATTCCCTTCGTCGCCCACGCCTGTGATATTCCCAGGGCGGATTCCTCCTAGGATGCGCACCGACAGCGAGACGACGGATCAAATCCCAGGAGGTTACGAGTCTTTCTTGAGCGAGGACGCGGATGAAGACATCGATGATGAGGAGGAAGACCCCCCTATGATGGAGCAGCCAGAGCCAGAGGGACCCCATGAAGCGGCAGAGGGCGAAGACAGCGTAGGTTTACTAGGGGTTCCCCAGCGTAGCCCACGTTCGTCCAACGTGAGTAGTCGCCGTCGGCGTGGACGCCTCAGCGACCAGTCTGGTTCGCAACCGCGGTCAGATTCAGTGTCTTCGAGGTCTAGGGCCGGATCTGCGGTTCGGTCGCGCGCGCAGTCGCTCATCCAGAGTCTAGGCAACGCATCGCGGTCCTCAGTCGAGCTCGTGCAGTCGATGCATACGCGGTCCAATTCGTCGTCGCAGGCGAGACTCGAAGACGATGTCTATACGTCGGATTCGCGTTCCCGGTCTGGGAGCGCGTCGCATGCCAGTAGCAGCCACGAGAATTACACCTTTGGCCAGCCGATGTTGCTACCGATGCGCCGGGCGTCGTCTCAGGGCCTACGTGCTGCGTCCTCGAACATATCCATCTCGGTGTCGTCTCAGGGCCTACGTCCTCCCTCGAACGTATCTGTCTCGGCGCCGCCATCCGAGGCTACGACCTCGCCGCTCACGGCACGTCAAGAATCGCCGCCACGGGAACCTGCGGAGGAGAGAGTGGGACTTACGATTCCATCCAGAACCAGAAACGATGAGAGTCGACCGGACATCAGCACTGCCGCACAGTCCTTCGTCACTGCCCCAGCGACGATTGCAGGAACGTCTGATTCAGGCGAGCCAGTACCGTCGGCCTGGGCGGACACGTCGCATATGGTCGACAGACCGGACTCGCAGTGGCGACCTGCATGAACGTTACGACATTACTTTCTTGTTTAACGAACGATCCTCTGTCACGCTTTGCCGATCTCGTGTGCCCGCAAATCTTGGATATCGACAGCCACACGGAAGACCGGAGTGGAACGTTCTTCTCGCTGCATCTAACAACCTTTAATTTCTCGTGAACGGATTTACGTCTCTTCAAGCATCGAACATTAACTTTATCCTTGCACATTCACCCATCCCACCTAACTCTCTTCACCCCGCACGAAACCATATTCTGCTCGTTTTCTTTGTTGTCCACTGCTCCAGATTGGTCACCTTGCACTTTAGTCTCCATTTTTTTGTTGTCGTCATTACATGCATAACTCTCCATCGTAGGTCGTGTTCATGTGCTGCCGATAAGATAATCTTACATGTGTTGTTCTAATCTTGTGTTGGACCCACACTGAGTGTACGACAATTGGTGACTGCCTGCCAGGCCTTGCATCAGAGTCGGAGTGGAGGAGGTTCAATTGACAAAAGTTGTACACTCTTGTAGTAGTCAGCCGTGTGAACCGCCGCTACTAAGCCTTGTCCCTCGCCGAACTCGCCGACTCTTTGGTCGACTCGGGCCCCGGTCCTCGGCGGCCACGATCGACACGAAGGCTAAACACCGTCTTTGCGTACGTCAAAGCGGAGCGTTCGCGTGTGTTCAACACGCATGCATCGGCACGGTGGTAGCAACCCCCCTCGGCATCGCCATGGCTGACCAGGCTTCAATTCACCCTCGACGCATCGACCTGTGCACATGGTCTAGACTCGGTGATCCCACGCACGAATAGCACTGACTCAGGGTTTGTTCGGCGACTTTCTGAACGTTTTGCTCGCTAGGGTGGGCGATCCCTGCAGTCGACGGGAGTCACGGGTCGCGCGCCTGTCTCATTCTCGTTGGACGACCTAAGCTAAACCGCAAGGACGAGTTGCTTAGTGATGAAAGCCTTGCGGAGACCCTCCGCCCGGGTATCGATCGCGACCAATGGGTGGATATTAAACCTATGCAAGAGAGGACCCACCCTTGACAGTCGAGTTTATCGGGTCCGCGGAGGTTGATGAGAGAGGATCAATGCATGAGGCAAAACTCAAATTCTAGCCTGGCAGAGCGTGGAGTACTCATTCTCTCGTAAAGCGACGTCCATAGACTTCCCAGCCGGGTAAAATCATTGGAGAGTATTCTCATAGCGGACCAGGCGGCACTACCTGCACAAAGCTTTTTGGAAACCTCGTCCAGTTCCATCCGACAATCAAAACTCTTCTTTCAAGAGCGTGCCATCTGACTCTTCTTATGAAGAGGAATGTGTCGTCGAGCGGAAGGACTCGGAGTCGGGCTCTTCCCTGGGAGCAGAACGAGGAACACGTCTTGCCCGAGAACTGGCCAGGTATCGTGCTTCACTTTGATGTGTACGATGTTCCTCAGAGCACTGGATCGGGTTAGTTATACTACCTATAGGCATGTTTGAGACGTTCGTCATTCCAAGACTACAAGTCGCGACTACGTTCCCCCTATGGGAGCCCCCTTCATGGCGGCAGTGACTACAGCGGGTTGGGAGGTGCGCTGCATATTTAATTATTGTCGCACTGTTGATCGAACGTGAGTTGAGCTAGTGCGTATGTGCTTGCAGCAGGCACTTGTAGTCCTCTATGGAAAACTGTCCAACATGTTTGGTATGTTTCTTTTTACAGACGACTTTGCCAGACAACTATAATTCTTATGCTCGTGTTAGGACGAAAACCACTCCTCTATTCCTGTATTGTAATGTTCTTAGTGCGGCACTCTATAAAGGTCATGTTTTGCGCAGTTTCGCAAAGGGCTGATTCGACTAACAGGATAGAAATAAGTAGAGGTTGGTGCACTTCGGGGCATCGGAGAAGGTGGTCTAGTACAACTCTCCATGATAGTCATCTCAGATATCGTTCCGTTGAAAGAGTGCGCACATAAAAGGACCGAAAAGGACTCTTTCTGATTCAGCTTGTAGCCGAGGGCGCTATGGGGGGTGATTGGCGCTACGAATGGCATCGCGAGGTTGTCCTCTTTCATTTCGATGTTTTTCTTCGCTAAGTCTTTTCTGAGCAGCATGACTGGAACGCTTCTCGGTGGTGACTAAGGCGACACTGTCTTGGAAACAACGGCTGAACTAACCAAGGCTCTAGCGCAACATGTTTCGTGGAGATGGTGCTTCTTTATCAACCTGTGAGTATATTGGTGATATCTCCCATGATGCGCCTCTCACTTTCAAGTCCCAGACCAGTTGGCGGTATCGCGGGGCTGATGAATGGCAGGACGACGCGAGGAAAGACGCGGTGATGTGTGCCTGGGCAAAGTCAATCGCGACAGTCTAGATGGTGACGACGGGGTTTGCGGGTCTCGCGCTCGTCGCGATATTCTTTTTGAGGAAGTATGTACCCAGTCGGGGGCACGGCGGTGCGTGGTGACGCGTCGAGTCGACGAACGCTCTGGACGAGTCAAGGTCCACGTGATGGTGGCGATGAGGATGGCGCGCTTGCTTGACGGGCAATCAGACTGGTGCGTTCGAAATATCTATCCTCCGCGATTGTCTGAATCGATGACCCACTTGCGTGCTGTACGCCCTCTTCGAAAGCATTTACATTATACATCCATTCCTACTGAAAATCCAACCACAGCCTCCAAGAAGGGAGAGAGAATGAAGAAAAAAGATCGCGTCATCGTCGAAATTAATATATCACCGAATACAAAGGAAGATGGGCCTACCAGAAAGACTAAATATGATCGTAGTGATACGAGAGGAATCCATGAAAAAGTAATGCTCAAGATCATTGTCGTTTCTGAGACCCGTCAAGGGAAATTCGATGGGAATGCGTTCAAGGCGCGAAAAAGAGAGAACCAGGAATGTATCACGAATATGCAAGGTGAGAGCATATATGTCGTTGGGTTCGAGGAAACAAAGAGGGGGGACGAACGAAAACGAAAGAAGAAATCGAAAACGCACTTGAGCTGCATCAGCACCACCTCACCAACGCCTAGTATTGCCACCCGTCCACGCCCGCTCTCCGAAACTGGATTCCATGCAGCGGTAACCATGGCATCTACGCGTACTGACCTTGATGATGTTGATCTCGAAGCACTCCGAGAGCGAGTAGGCGCCCATCATCTCGAACACCTCCCGATCCACTTCGTCCGTCGGGAGCGGCGTCAATGCCGACGACACGTTGACAAAGGACGGCGATCCGCTGCTCGACATCGTGCTCAACGCCGTCCCCACAGACGGCCGATTCGAGAGGCTCTTTTCGGGCGTGGTCAATTCTGGTTTCTTGTCCTTGACGTTCTCCCTCTTTTGATCGCGCTTGACCTCGAACGAGAATTCGGATGCCTTCTTGACCAGACGTTGGAGCCAGAGGAGCCACGCCGGTGGTGGTTGCTTAGTCGCGATTGGGCGTTCTCTAGGGTGCAGGTGATGTCGGTCGATGTATTCGAAGTGGTCGACACGCTGATGGCAGCGTCAACGACCCGCCGCGAACGGAGAACAGCATTAAGTGCCTGAACAAACCTTTGGACGGGCTCTAACTCCTTGTTCACGTGAGTCGTATCCTTGCAGCGCTCGTCGTGTGAGTCCGACGCCTTGTACTCTGCGTTCTTCTCGACCCCCCAAACTGGCTCACTGTCACAGGCCGCAGCTCGTGCTGAATCGCTCGCCCATGTGGATCTATGCGCGTGGACTCGAGTTCTGCCGAAGACCTCGGCGCGTTGCCTAGACTCTGGATGAGTGACTGCATGCGGGACTGGACAGCGGACCCGGCCCTAGTCGTCGAAGACGCCGCATTTGACCGCGGCACGTTAGACGAATGTGGGCTACGCTGTGAAATGCATAGTAGACTCGGAGCGACCCTGTCTTCGCCCCCTGCCGTTTCATGGGGCCCTTCTGGTTCAGGCTGCTCTGTCATGGGGGGATCTTCCTCTGCATAATCACGCGCGTGAGCTAATCGAACTTGCTCAGTAAACACGTGGAGCACGCTTTCTTACTTCTTTCATCGGAGTGGGGACGAGAAGCGCCACCATTTGATGACCACATGCAGCTCCTCCTCCTCCTCCTCCTCATCATCATCAGAGACCAGATCGATAACAATTTTGTTAGGGTCACGTCGAGGCACGTCGTTCTACTCTTTGTGAAATGCATGTCCCGAGCTATAATTTCCCGTATTATCACCTCCCTCGACCTCGATCAGCCGCATTCGCAGGCTTCGCGTTTATGAACGACGCGAACGGCTAAGAGCGAAGAAATTGTGATAAGATATAGGAAATATAGTTGCTAAATGGGCCGCTGAAGGCATCGGACGGCAAAGTGATACCAATCGGATGCATTTTGAATCGCAAGGTCACGAAATTGATTTTTGAGTATGAGATCGTGGGACGTAGTCCCTTCTGGAAGAGTCACGAAGATTGCACCCTTTGCAGAGGATAAATTCGTATTCAGCGCTATCGAATGGTAATGTTCTGTCAGCAACAATATTTTCATGAAATACACACCTTGGGCAACTGGCGGGTCAATCCGTGTCACGCCAGACGATTGAGACGGATAGAGCGCGACTGGACAGTGACATCTTGGCGATTAAGGCGGGTAGGAATGAATTTTAGGAATCCCTTGTTTTGCCAGCGTGCATGGAGTTGGCATGTACTATGTCTTGCGGGGGGCTATCCATCCGGGTCTTTCAATGATCGATGGTTTGGCTTGCTGCGCGGCAGGGAACAAGTGCCGGGATCGAAAGCACTGGGTAATGGGTTCGGTACAACCTCAGCCTCATTGCACAGATTTAGGTCTCGAAAGAATTGAAGGAACGATAAGAGTCATGAGACGGAAACAGTCGAGAATACAGTTTATATTGAATGTAGACTCCCCGCGCACTCTGTTGGACACTGAGTGAGAAACGACGAGTGAATGATATCGGACCTGGTAAGTCACTACATACCACTGGCAGTGGGACCACTGCCACCAGGCCTAGTACCGCTTAGTCATTCGGCTACTGTGTGGCTAGTTTCTCTCTACCAAGTACTCAAGTTCATCGTCGTGGCGATTGTCGACGTTTTGGATCACAGGGAAGTATCCGTGCGGAAGTAGTGATGGCCGAAATACTTCAAGCCGCGTGGCAGGTAATCGGAAGTACTGGCACATAATCCACACATGTTTTGCATTCGAGAGATCGTCTGAATCGACGACCCACCTTGCCCCCTTCAAAAGCATTTACATTCTATATCCATTCCTAGGGAAAAAAAGAAAAGAAAAACCAACAGCGACCTCCAAGGAGAGAGAGAAAGAAGAAAAAGTCACGTCGAAATTAATATATCATCGGTACAAGGAAAGAGGTGCCTACCAGAAAGACTAAATATGATCGTAGCGATACGGGAAGAGGAATCCATAATAAGTCATACCCATGACCATCGTCGTTTCTACTGAGATACGTCAGGGGATTCGGTGGGGACGCGCTCGAGGCGCGAGAAAGAGAGAGGACTGAAATATGTCACAGATATGCAAGGTGATAGCATATTATCAGGGGTCATGCATGTTTTCGAGTTCGAGGGGTGAAAAAGGGAGGACGAACGAAAATGAAGACGAGAGAAGAAAGCGAAAACGCACACATCACAGCTTGAGCTCTGTTAGCACCCGCCTCGCCAACATCTGGTACTGCCAGCCGTCCCCGCCCGCTCTCCGGAACTGGATCCCGTGAAGCGGTAACCAGGGCACCTGCACGCACTGGGTCAGCTCCACGTCCGACCGACGACAACATGTAGACTGACCTTGATGATGTTGATCTCGAAGCGCACCGAGAGCGAGTTGGCGCCCATCATCTCGAATACCTCCCGATCCACTTCGCCCGTCGGGAACGGCGTTAACGTCGGTCGAGGCGTGGAAGGTGCCGGCGGGGGCGTGTGTACCTGCACCTGCATCTGCGGTGCCCCGAAATCTCTCGGTATCGGTGGTAACACCTTGGCTTTGGTCGGTGAGTGCGATCTCCCGTGTTCGTCCACAGCTGAGGGCGCGACGGTCGTCGTCGTCCCGTTGGTCTCCGCGTGTCTGTGTCGCTCGGCGAGCACCGTGTGCGCCGTCGACGACACGTTGAAAAAGGACGACGACCCGCTGCTCGGCGTTGCGCTCAACGCTGTCCCCACCGACGGTCGGTTCGGGAGGTCCTTTTCGGGCGTGACCTGCTCGGGTTCCTTGTCCTTGACGCTCTCCCGCTCCCGATCGCGCTTCACACCGAACGACAGCTTGGAGGCCTTCTTAACTAGCGAGCGCTGTTTGCCGGTCTCGTTGGAGCCAGAGGACCCGCGCCGGCGGTGGTTACTTGGTCGCGATTGAACGCTCTCGGGGACGGAGGTGATGTCGATCGATGGGATGTGGATGCATTCGAAGCCGCTCTTGGTCTCCCGATACTGGACCTGCATCCGATCGAGGACCTTCTTGATGTCCCCCTTGAGAACCGAGGGAGGCTTGGTCGACGTGGTCGACACGCTGGGTCGCGGCGTCAGTGACCCGCCGCGAACGGGGAAAAGTGTTACGTACCTGAACAACCCTTTGAGATGGACGGGCTTGAACTCCTTGTCCACGTGGGCCGTGTCCCTGAAACTCTCGTCCCGCGAGTCCGACGTCTCGTGCTCCGCGTTCTCCTCGACCTCGTCCGTCCGCCCAAACTGGCTCACTACCATAGGCCGTCCAGTGCTCGTCCCGTACCCTGTCGAAGGTCGTCGATGCCGGCCGATCGTACCGCCGATGCTGGGTAACAACGACCCGCCCGTACTGCTCCGCCGCTCGTGCCGAATCGCACGCCCCTGGGGATCCAAGATGGTCGCCGCCCGTCGATGCATGTGCGACAATGGTTGGCTTTGGCTCGCTGAGATCGGTGGGGGTGGCGAGAACGTTGTCTGGCGTCGACTCTCGAGCTCCAGTCCGCTCTTCTTCTCGTCGAATACGTCTGCAGTGGTGGTGCGCTTCTCCGCCTCGGTGTCCGTCGCAGACTTGAGCGAGACCCCGCCCACGATCGTCGTTCGCTTGCCGATGCTCCCGTGCCCATGTCCGTGTGCGTGCCCCCGTCGTCCGTCGTCCCCGCGCGCGCCTCCGCCCAACAACGTCCCGAACCGCTTGACGAGCGTCGCCCCGGCCGAGATCGGCCCGTCGTGCCGTTCGCCTTCGCCGACGACCCTCTCCTTGGCCGTCGCGAACTCCCCGAACTCGGGCCCAGCCGTATGTGGGACCGGTGGTAGGTCCTCGGGGTGTTCTTCCACCGGTTTCTCTCCAAACACCCCGCCCAAGCCGCGCAGCACGGTCGGGCGCTGGCTGAGACTGTGGCTACGGCGGTGCGTCGAGGCGGGAGGTGCGCGGAGAAGGGGAAGTAGCGTAGCGGTCGTTGGCGTCGTTGGCGTCGTTGGCGTCGTTGGCGTCGTTGGTGTCGTCGGGATGGCCGAGAGGTCGATGCGTTTTGGCGCTGGTGGTGGTGGTGGCGGTGGTGGTGGTGGTGGGGGCAGTCCAACGTCACGCGCCCTCGGTTGGCCCTGGAACGTGGCAGCTGTAGGCGACG
>JBBPLT010000177.1:0-50747 GCA_038089955.1 Strobilomyces dryophilus
TCTCTCGAATTCCCCCGCCACTTTCCAGCGGTTCATGAACGACTCCTTCCGCGACATGATCGCAGAAGGATGGCTGGTCATTTACATGGATGACCTCCTCATCTTTTCCCCCAACGAACAAACTCACACCGAACAAACCAAGCGCGTTCTCCAACGCATGGAGGAACTAGACCTCCACCTAAAACTCGAGAAGTGCACCTTTGCCGCTTCAGAAGTCGAATACTTAGGCCTCATCGTTAAACTGGGACAACTCGCCATGGACCCGGTAAAGCTTGAAGGCATCTCCTCATGGCCTACCCCCACTCACGTCAAAGACGTCCGCTCCTTCCTTGGCTTCGCCAATTACTATCGACGATTCATCCCCGACTACTCCACCGTCGCCTGACCTCTCCTAGACCTTACGAAAAAGGACCATCCCTGGCAATGGACAGATGCTTGTCAGCGTTCGTTTGATTCACTCAAAGCCCTCTTCCTCTCCGAACCGGTCCTTCGCCTCCCCGACACCTCACGCCCTTTCACCATCGCTACTGACGCCTCGGCTTATGCCTCTGGCGCAATCCTCCTTCAAACCGACTCTAACAGGGACTGGCACCCCTGTTCCTACCTATCCCAGGCGTTTAATGCTGCCGAACGAAATTATGATGTCTTCGACCGTGAACTCCTCGCCATCATCTGTGCCCTGAAGGCCTGGCGCCATTACCTCCAAGGCTCCCCCGTCCCGGTTCAGGTCTTCACCGACCATAAGAACCTCACCTACTTCTGACAAGCCCAACACTTGAACCGCCGCCAAGCTCGTTGGCTCCTCAACCTTGCCAACTTCGACCTCAAATTGATCCATGTCCCTGGTCCTCTCCTCGTCGGTCCTGACTCCCTCTCTCGCTGCCCGGATCTCCTCCCCAACGACAAAGACAACGTCGAAACCACACTCCTTCCAGATTCCCTCTTTGTCCACGTAATCAACGTCGCCCTTCGCAACCATATCTCCTCCTTGTCTGCCGCTGATCCCCTCGTCTTAAACACACTGCAGGCCATCCAGGACGATATCCCTCTCACCTTTCGTTCCCGCCTCTCCGATTGGCAGCATCTTGACGGCATCCTTACATACAAAGGACGCGTCTACATCCCCGCCGACGACTCTCTTCGCCGCTCTATTGTGGAACGTTGCCACGATCATTCCACCGCCGGTCACCCGGGGTACCTTAAGACCTGCCAGCTCGTCGCTGCTGAATTCTGGTGGCCTGGTCTTGCCTCCTTCGTCTGCTGCTACGTCGAAGGGTGTGCCACATGCCAACAAAATAAGGCAAACACCCATCCCACCGTTCCCCCCCTCACGCCCATCGCCTCCCACGCCACTCGCCCCTTCCAACAGATTTCCTGTGATCTGATCACCGATCTCCCCCTCTCCTCCGACTTCGATTCTCTGCTGGTCGTGGTCGACCACGGCCTTACTAAGGGGGTAATTCTCTGCCCCACTAAGAAAACCATCACCGCCAAAGGAATAGCCGCCCTCTTTTTCCACAAAGTTTTCCTTCGCTTCGGCCTCTACGAGAAAATCATCTCCGATCGCGGTCCCCAGTTCACCTCTGCCTTCGCAAAAGAGCTGGGAAAACTCCTCCAATACGACCTATCCCTCTCCACCGCCTATCACCCGCAGACTGACGGCGAAACCGAACAGGTCAATCAAGAAATTGAGACCTACCTCCGTATCTTCTGCGGAAACTCCCCTTCCACATGGGCTGATTCTATCTCCCACGCAGAATTTGCACACAATCACCGCCCCCACTCCGTCACCGGAAAGTCACCCTTCTATCTCATGATGGGTTACGAACCAAAAGCCCTTCCTTCGATCCTCCCTATCTCCGATCTCCCTGCCATCGAATCCCGCCTCAAAAACCTCCTCGCATCCCGCGACGAAGCCCTAGCAGCCCACGAACTCGCGCGCCAAGTCATGGCCTCTCGAACCACCCGGCAGTTCTCACCCTTCTCAAAAGGAGATAAAGTGTGGCTAGAAGCCCGGAATTTGAAACGCCTTATCGCCAACCTGAAGTTCGCTCCGAAGCGAGAAGGCCCCTTCGTCATCACCAAGGTACTATCACCGGTTAGTTACCAACTCCGACTCCCCAACACGTGGAAAATCCATCCTGTGTTCCACGCTTCTCTCCTATCGGCTTATCGCGAAAACGAAGTACACAGCCGGAACTTCCCCGCTCCACCACCAGATCTTATAGAAGGCGAGGAAGAATACGAAATTGAAAAAATCATATGCCACCGCGGACCTCCGACGGCCTGACGGTACCTGATCCGATGGAGAGGGTACTCGGCCGAAGAAGACTCCTGGGCAGCAGAATCGGACCTTGAACACGCAGTGGAGTTACTCCAGGAATATAAGAACCTCCACTCCCTGCGAACCCCCCCTTCATCCGCTACCACCACTTCCTCCAGAAAACGATCCACTGTAGCTCTTGTCCGCACCATGTCTATCGGCCCTACAATCTCCCCCTCCTCTTCCGAAGTCTCCTTCTTCAGGGATGACGTCTCCATCGTCCCCTCCTCAGTCACATTGATCGATGAACCCAAGCCAACGTCCATGGCCAATGTCTTGTCGGAATACTTTCCGGCTCCTCCTTTTCCTATCCTCTCCGTCGATCTCCCTCTCGCCGCTCACTGTCTTCACGAAGATAACCTTCACCCTACCGGAGAGCGAGAACTTCTCCAGCGCCTTCGCGATCCCCGCCTCACCATTCCTATTTCTGCGCACCTCGATATGAACTCCCCGCTCTTCGCCCTTTACTGGGCCTTTCTTCAGATCGAACGACTCACCCCGGTGCAGAACTGGGTCCCTACCACCGCCCATGGCGGGATGATCCAGGCTCACAACCGCATCGTCCACCGCGAGACCCTCGAAGCCCTTGTTGTCACCCTCCACCAACTGGGGATGACCGAATTCATGGAAGACATTGACCGCTACATGCGGCAGGTGGCTATCCAACAACAAGAACCCCTTCCTGTGCCACCCCGCTTTCCTTTTCCTCAACTGACCGCCCGTCGTCCTTCGCCGCACTACGTTCACACTGGCTGGACGATCCCTGGAGGATCTCCTCCACCTTCTCCTCGTCCCTCTCCGCCCAACTCCCCCATTGAAGAACTCACTCCCCGAGTCTATGGAAATCCTCCAACTGAATACGAGGTCGCCGTTCGTCGCTATGACGACGCGGTATACCCTATCCTTCCACCTACTCACCCGGAATTCCTCGACACCTGTCACAAGTGTCATTGGCTCGGACATCTTCCGCAGTGATTGCCGAGAGCACCGCTGCCGCTATTGTCATCTTTGGGCGCCCGGACATTATCCTTCGGTGTGCCCGGTCCTCTACCTTCGTCACCGGACTCCTCCACCCCTGGTCCCATCTTCATCTTCCTCTTCCGGATCCTCCTCACGCTCCAACCGCCGTGCCCACCCGTACCGCTTGGCCTGCATGACGACTGGCGGACAACCTCCCCGTGCGTGCTCCCCTGGCCTGCATTGGGCCACTGACGACGAAGACGCCTATGATGGCGGGATGTACGACGACGACGACGGTGCCGTGTATGACGACGTGGCCTGGTCTAACATCACCGGCTCCCCAGGCCCTTCTTATTCCTCTTTCTGACGCTCTCCTCATAGTACTTCAGACGTACTAAGGGGGTAATGTTACGATTCCTTTTCTTTCTCTTTCCACTTCGCACTCCGCCGGCGTAACCCGGTGACTCAACCTGTTCTTTTCTTAGTTCTTGCTTCTTCGGAACCGATGGAACGTTCCAACACATTCCACGACCTCCCATTGTATTACTAATACGCTGACACGTCCTTTGCTGTGGATGACTCATTCAGACTTCTTCTGACTCATCCGCTTAGTCATACTCTTTTCTTTCTCTATTTAAGACCTCGCTCGCCCGTGTATTCCCCTTAAGCTAAACCTCCTCGAGTACCCTCTTGGAATACACCTGCTTGCTCTTGACCCTCGACTCTCTAAGTCCTCGTCCTACTTCGAGTGAACGCTCCCTCAAACCCTCGATCACACCTCTCCTGGCCGAACCTTTGACCCCTCCTTGAGGAAGCCCCCTTGGAGCACAAACCCTTGACCCTAGAGGACGCCCCCTAGGTCAAACCCTCGTCCTTGTCCTAGACCAACCTTGCCGTTTGAGGCTACGCTCGGCCCTACCCGGACCAAGCGTAACAGAACTGGGGTTTCTGATTGGCTTGGACTCGAGCACTGGTTGTGGCAAGGTTTGGGCTTGAAAAAAGATGTGATTTGCTGATTATTCTTTGCAGCATCCCACAGCTGCTATTCATGTCGGTAAGCCAATGCATGGCCAGCTCCCGTGTATGTTGGCATTGACCGTGTTGGTAACCTGATCACAGGTTGTTCGTGCTGCTCTGTGTTATACAAAAGGCAGTTTGGTGCTAATGATGACACGTACAGGGACCTGAATGCACAACCCAGAGTTGAATGTGGCCACAGCAGCAGGTTGCACAGGTATGTTGATGTTCAACACCTCTTCAGATTCCAAGTTTGACAAGGTATTTTCAACTTGAAATTCTTCACTGCTGTGCCTTCTTTTCTCGACATAAGGTGCTTTTCTGCTTTGTACGCCAGGCACTGGCGGTGAGTCATCTGCAGATGCTTCTTCACCATTCTCTGTTTTGGGCTGATAAGCTGGGTCATGGTTGAGTTCGAGAAGTGTCTCAATAGAACAAGAATCAAATGCTTTTGCCCCAGAAGCACGCTGGGCTTTCGCTCATCTTTGTCGCTTTGTCGGGCGGGTCATGACTCCTATGTCCGTGTGTTCTCCCCAAAAAGTAGACAATTACGTAATATTTGGCCCTTTTCCGAAAATGCAGGATTACACTAGTTTACCTATGTTTCTGTCTAAAATTTTAATCTGCAGGCAACCAGTGCAGAGCTACAGTGGCTACAGATGTGCCGCTTTTGAGCGACGGACACTGTATAGTGTCTTAGAGTACATACATACAGTCAATTCAGCTTTTCTCACATTTGTGGAAGTGTAATTGATATTGTTTTCACCTATAAGGGAGTTGTCTATTTTGAGTGACAGACACTGTACAAATGCCTCAGCACAATCTAATTGCCATGAATATGGCTTGCAACCTGTTTGCACCTCACAAATTGCAGAAAGAGTGTGTCAAATGGTCTGGAAGCAGTAGCCAGGTGTATGGTCTTGTCAAGAGGAAAAGAATGCATAGGAATTTTTATGGTATGGTGTAGAAGGTATTAAATGATGGAACATGGTCCATCAGGTATTAGATATCATATGATAGAGCTGCTTAGTAGCTCATCGAAGTGATAAGGAGACTTAACAGATCCTAAGTGAGTTTACTTTTAAGTCTTTAGTCTAAATCAAGACAGTGCAGTTATGGCATAATAGGCGAAAATCGACCCAAATAAGGCTTTTTTGTGTGACATGCATGACTTGATCCAAGAGTCCTCAGGTAAAAGTCCCTAGACGTTCTATAGTGCGGAAGCTCCCGAAGCCAGAGCACTTTCCTAATTTAGAACGGCTCGAGCCTGGTTTTCGACACACAGCATCATATGTACAATGTTAGGTTTGTGAAAATTTCAGTTTCCGATTCACCGGCATGCTCATGGCAGCCGCGAAACAAACACGCATACATAGTGACAAGGCCAGGATTTCATACCGTTCTGGGCCTCATGTCTCTCCGAGCCGGCCAAGACACACTTACCTCGAGCTATCAGAGTCTCGCAGTGTAAGTGATTCCCCTTCGACACCATGTTCAGTGCCCATTTTTCGCTTGGCAACGCTCCCTCACGATTCAAGTAGACGTGGATGTGATGGTCTCCGAGTGGACCGCCGCGATCCATGTGCTGAGCACGAGCATGGCGACCATCAACGTCGATTTGAATGAACCCTCGAATTGGGTATGTCTTCTTGTCCTTACCGGCTCTCGAGCCGCAACTTAGTGCACCGAGTTTAGTGAAGGTCTTGCAACCGATGTCGTTAACATTAATGTACGCTACTTCAACCCGTTGACGACGGTGATGAGCCGGTGTCTGTCAGCGTCCCACGCACAACAGCCAGCAACCTGTGGAGCCATAGCTTCGAAGCGACGCCGCATCACGCGATCCTTAAAACTGTAATCGTTTTCTCCAAAGCCGGTGTTCGTATATACCCTGACCACGAACGTAGATCGTCAAGTATGCCTCAACGAGGACAGACCAACATCGCCCTGACAACCCAGTGTTCCTGGAGACCTATAAAGGACGCATGAATTCGTGCTCATTCCTCATTCCACATCGCACCCCCGCAGAACTCCTATGATGATCTATCTCACCACACTCCTTTTGGCCATGGCCGTTGCACAAGCGACCCCAGTCAAACGCGCTGATCCTCTGGGCATCGATGTCTCTGACCATCAGACCACCGTCGACTGGACCACCGTCGTCAACAACGGCATCCAGTTTGCATATATCAAGGCCACCGAGGGCACCAGTCAGTTACTCGCTCTACCCCTCGTCTCTCACCTTAATCGCGCATTTTCAGCCTACATTTCTCCCACCTTCAACTCTCAGTACACGGGTGCCACCAATGCGAAGCTCATTCGCGGAGCCTATCATTTTGCTCACCCGGACACGTCCTCGGGTGCTACTCAGGCAGACTACTTCCTCGCGCACGGAGGTAAGGGTACTCCCTGATACAGGACCATCGTCTAATTCTGTGCAAGGTGGCTGGTCTAATGACGGAAATACCCTCCCTGGAGCGCTGGACATAGAATGTCTGTGATCGTTTTTCTCAGGATCGATGGCGAGGAAAATTGATTACAGAATAGATAACCCTAGCGGTGCCAAGTGTTATGGCCTGACAGCTTCCGAGATGGTTTCTTGGATCGAGGATTTTTCCGACACCTACAACGCTAAAACGAGCCGGTAATGGGTTTTTTTTTTTTTTCGCTACAATATTTTCCCCGATCTGATCGCCGAGCGTCTTCTAGATACCCAGGTTGGTTATATCCCGATGAACTTGCATCAAGCTTGCTGACCTAGTGTAGTCATTTATACCACGACCGACTGGTGGAAGACTTGTACCGGCAACAGCGCAGCATTCGGCGACAACAACCCGCTTTGGATCGCTGACTACGCCTCTGAACTCGGCGCCCTTCCTGCCGGATGGCCGGTCGCTTCTTTCTGGCAATACGCTTCATCGGGCCCGAATCCTGGTGACCCAGATCGCTGGAACGGCGATTACGCTGGTCTGCAGAAGTAGGTGCTCCGCCGAGACTTGAAAGAACGCTAACTCACCCACGCTCGATCCCTGAAAACAGGATGGCTCGCGGTTCCTAGGGGTCAGCAGCTTGGTGTATCGGCGTCGATGAGCTCCTTTCTGTAGGTTCTTTATTTATCTATAATATTACTTGAGAGATTCTGCGCGTGAATTTATCCAGCAATTTTTTTTTTCTGGGCGTGCCGGATGGTTTGCGACGCGGGGGAAAGTCGATCGCCTGACCGACGTCACGAGGACGGAGGAGCCTCAAGCGGTCGAGCTATGCTTGCCTTATCTCGCTCCATTGGCCCTACCGGTGCTTACCTGCCCCTCCGATCCGGTCTTTTCCAGCCCCTCGAGAGAGGTGGAGCGCCAGACTAGGTTTCAACACGCCTATCGTGGTCCAGCCGCAAATTGTCAAGGTGCGATCTTGCGCAGACGGTGCGGGCGATCTCCCTGCAGCCCGAAACGCTACGCATCGTAAACCGTTTGTACAACACGTCGGTCGCTGCAGTCGTTCGAGACATCGTTGCAGTGCGTGAGCCTGCTGGATGTGAGTCAGAATGGCATTCCCATGTAAGCTGGGTCCACGGCAAGCCTGCGTTCGACAAAATCAGAGTCAATACGGCCCAATATCTAGACTCTCACTCTCATAAGTCCGTGTTCCATGCACAGGTTGCACACCATTCCAGTAAGAATCATCAAAGTGCTCATGGGCATGTTTAACCACGGGTTAACGTTTATTCGTCTGCGTAATGGAGTCTTGGGACCA
The DNA here is from genome assembly GCA_038089955.1 of Strobilomyces dryophilus. Lineage (NCBI taxonomy): Eukaryota > Fungi > Basidiomycota > Agaricomycetes > Boletales > Boletaceae > Strobilomyces > Strobilomyces dryophilus. The sequence continues at coordinate 8,051 of JBBPLT010000177.1, forward strand.
GAACCGTCACTTCCTCTTCCCATGTCGGCGACGCTGTCCGACCTTCACGAGAGCCGTGCAGGTCATTCGTGATGGCATCGACTATCCTGCCAGAATATCCAGTTTCCAAAGCGTCCGACGATGCGCGTTCAAGGAGTGGTGATTTATTCTGATGGAACGATAGTTTGTGACGATGGTCGTGGACCTGCCTGACGCCTTCCAGAAGGCGAGCTTCGAGATGGAACGATGGAACGATCGGACGGCGAACATGACGGAGTCGCCACCCGCCTTCAGAAAGCAGGTTGTTCGACAGCTTTCGAGATTATCGACACTGACCCTTTACTTGACCAGTTTCGGGGAACGTTGACGATCGAACGGTCTATTGGGAATGTGTCGAGAAGTGCTCGTGTGCTAAGATATCGAGTCAGTCCGGCTCTCGGAGTCCTTTGTGAATTTTTTTACAGTAATACTGGTACTGGCAAGTGCAACTCATGTATGATCGAAGGTGTAAGTAGTACAGGATGTATCTTGTGACATGAATCGGAGTTCATTCGACCACGGCTCCCGTCGGCACTCTCACGAACGCTACAAAAACCCTCTGTGCCCACTGGTATCATAAGAACAAGCACCATCAGCCTTCAATCCTCCCCCCGCATCTCAACGGTAAAGTTCCAAATCCGACCCTTCCGGCCTCATCTCACATTCGTTTTCCTTTCTAGCTACTTCTCGCATCTTGAGTCTGCTGCAGGATCTGCTCAGACGTCGACGAGCAACGATGCGGAAGGCGCGGCAGATGCCCATAGGCGCGAATACATAGCTCAACTGACGAGGAGAGGTCGAGTACTGACAGAGAACACAGGAGGGACCCGTAGACTTACCGCAACGAAAGCCCACCGAACAAGTGCGTTCAGAGTACATCCAGGCGCTTTCTGCAAAGAAAAACATGGTGCTTTCGCCGGCTGAGGTACAGGTGGCCTGTGAAGAGTGTGAAGCTGTACTTCTAGAAGCATACGATGCGGAGTCTCGAGAGTATTTCCGATACCTACTACGTCACAGACAACCCTGGAACGGCAACGGGTAGATTCTTCGACGCTGTCTCCAGCATTCGCTTCGATCCATTGGAGTCGGAGTCATACTAGGGCACACTAGTAAGCATGTCTACCACTGTGTTCATGGTCTATACTTATTTCTAATCACGAAGCAATTATGCGCCAGCTCTGTCGTGTAACAATGATTCCATACTTCAGTCTCCCTTTATATGAAATATGGCTTTCTCGACTGGGAAAAGAAAAAATTGACCATGACCAACTCAGCGTGACACATGGCGACGCGTCCCCTCCGTGGACACTCACACGCTCGAAAGGGGATCTCAAGAACCGCGAGCCATTCTGTTGGATCGAACTCACGTCTTTCCAGTCTCGGCGAAAACACCCGCCACTGTAAATCAGCGTGATCACCGTTCCAAAGGTCGGCGTCGCCAGGATTCGCGCTCGAGTCGGCGTACTGCCAGAAGGGATGGTACTGCCATCCTGCGGGAAGAGCGCAGACGGCGGAAGACCAACGAGTGATCTGAGAGGACGACAAACCGTCCGATGGCTCCACAGCGGTCCACCAGCTGGTCGTGCAATAAATCACTAGTACGGCGACGGCGTCAGCAAGCCACGAAGCACTGGGTTCAGTCCGTGAACGAATCACAAAGGTACCTGGAAGAACGCGCGAGTCGCGGCGAAATTTCGTTACCAGCCGGCTGCGCCTTTCTAGCACCATGTCGATCCAAAGAATAGGGCCCTGGCAGTGAGTTCTGATCAGCGCAGATACTTGTTTCAAGACAACCTTGGCAACCATAGGTACCACTCGAACCCGATGCCACTTGACATAGCATGACCGGCTTTGAGGTATATCATGACCGAGGCGGTCATGAGCTCGGTCTCCAATGAATCGTAGTCCATCTACCTGAACCCCAAAATGGTTGTTAGCTGGACGCGCGCCAATGGGCAGTCAGTAATTGATACGGCAGCGCAATTTATTTCGCCTTGCTCGATTTCGCTCTCACCGCTGTTCCAAGGACAAGCGCACCCTCTGACCGTCTGTCTCTCCTGCACGGGTAGTTGTTTAGTTTACCGCTTGTCACTTTCCCGAGATGCGTTTTTTTGGTTTTACATCTGGGCCAGCTGTGACTGTCGGGATGCTACCCGAAACAGGGCTCGCCCGCCCTCTTTGGCGCAGTGTTATTGACTATGCGATTGGAGAATCACCCTGCCCGGGGAAGTGGCCCTCTCAAGGGAACCTAGGTCACAAAGTTCCCGGGTGCTAGTACCGTCATGGTGTGTCAGTTTCCTAGATAGTCTCATAGATCCACTGATATAAACATCGCCGACCAGAGTTGCACGCAACTGACCCTTGGGACGTGAATGCAAGCAGGATAGCTCGCGGTTCTCGAGGTCCAGGATTCGCTTTCATGCATGTCTCCACGGCGGGGATGGATGACCGTGAATTCAGTTGTGGGCTGTCAACTGCTGGCATGTGACCAGTAGCAACGGGGGCAGTGTCGTCAGATCTTCCTAATTGCTATATTGGCTGCTACGCTGGCTACGGCTCATCTAATTAGCGTTGTGTTGGGGCGCGTGGCTTCTCACCATGTCTCTGCTCCCCGCGAACAACAGCTACTACCCCCTCCCCATCGGCGCATACGGCACTCCACCTAGAAGCCCTCCCCCCGTGAGCATCTCGCACAGGCCCAGTCGCTCAGCCTCGTCCGACGACAAGAGCCCTCTCGCGACCCCTTCCATGGACCAAGAAGACGTCTGCGACGCAGAATGCCCACAAAGCGCCACCTGCGATGACGCGCCGGTGAGGCATCCCGATCTCTGGTTCTCGGATGGATCTGTGAGTGCTGGACTCTGCTGCGGTGGACGCGTCGTGCTGATAGCACGTCACGTCGCTGGAGGTTGTCCTCCAAGCTGACAACACGCTGTTTCGTGTACACAAGTCGTTGCTCGCGCGCCATTCTGGGTTCTTTCATGACCTGTTCACGCTGCCACAGCCCGAGGCAGCTGCCAAGGCGCTCTCTGTGCAGTCCTCTGGAGATGTCGACGTCGAGGGGTGCCCGGTGCTCCGTCTTCATGACGCGCCCGAAGATGTCGCACACCTCCTCACGGCGTTGGTAGATGGTCCGTGAGTCATGTGTCCACATTCAATTCGTCCGTTCGCTCATCCATTTCTAAAGGAGCTTCGGGGACAACGGTCCTGCCGACTTTCTGGTCGTCTCTGGTGTCTTACGCCTCTCCACAAAGTATGTCGTAGACTCTCTGCGCGAGAGTGCCCTCAAGCATCTCTCTATCGCTTGGCCCTCGACGCTCAAAGGTTGGGACGCCCGCGAGGATATGTCGCGCTCTTTTGAGCTCCGGGATGGGTCGGTGAGCATGTACCCATCACCCATCGTGAGTTGGACGTAATCGCAGTGCGCCTTCTCCGAAGTTGACATGCTTTTCGCACTAGGCCATGATCAATCTCGCGCGCGAGGTCAACGCGCCGTCGCTGCTGCCCTCCGCATTTTATGACCTCTCACGGTACAGCTTCTCGCAAATTTTCGACTATGGCGAATCGTTTGAAGAAGGTGCATGGCAGTGTCCTCTATCCCCGGTGGACCTGCAACGGTTGTCCCTCGGCAAGGAAGCTTCTCGACATGCGATCACGACCTTGATTCAGTCCCTTGGGTCACACGCTCGGACACTGGTGGCTGGCCCGGCAGTTTTTGCACACCACCACCACCCGTCGTTGCATGGTTTCAGTCATCACACGCACAGGACGTGTAAACGGGACTTTTCAGAGCTCGTGGCGCTCGCGACGCAACACTATCTCTTCGACCACCAACGGGGATGCACGGACCCGCTCTACGTCGCAGACGAACTCGGACAGCCGCTATACGATCTGAGTCAACCGCTGGGCATCGACCGACTGGGAAGTCCGCGCCGGAGTCTGGAGCAGGCTGAGTGTCAGGCGTGCGCGAGGGCGTTGGAGACGTGGGCCAAGAAGGAGCGAGAGCGGATGTGGAAGATGATTCCGTTGTGGTTTCGTCTGGACGCGTGACCGACGTGAGATGCTCGTTTCGCGACGGGCCGTGTTTGGTCGGCAGTACACCAGGTTGAATTTGCCGAGGCGTAGTACGCGCGAACTGGAACCTGGAAGCTTTGGAAGGGGTGTACGTTGTACGATGACTGCCGTTGCTTCATCGTTGGACGTTTTTGATCTGGAACCTCGAGCATTGGTGTACACACTGTTAATGCTGTATCTGAGTACTTGGCACTGTTACCGCGAATCCGCGTGGGTGCTAAAAGCTGGTCATGCCGTCATCGGGCCACTTACATAAGGGAGTGCCTGAAGTTGAGGCTCCCCACTGCGGGCGCAGGAGGCTTGAGCGCCCATCCTCACACACTCCTTTGCACATCTCCTCTTTCGAGTCCTTCTTTCCTGGCGATTCCTTCAACCCCGAGCCAGTAAATCTATCTTTCTACCCAAGGCCATATACTTAGAACCGTCGTAGTTTCTTGCGAAGAGTCGAGCTCGAGGGTTCTAACCAGGTGAAATATCTGTTTCGCATGATCATGAAAGGTGTCCGTAGTCGTGCCATAGTCGTGGGGCTCGGCCTTCATAGGCCTTTGCCTGTCGTCATGCGCACCCATGGCAACAACAACAACATGTAGCCCCGGAACCTGCACTTACCCACGCCGTATGATCTTTCAGCTGTAATTAACCTTCCTCGTCTCATCCCAGAACTGCATCGCTTCTGTGATGCGCCTTTTGTCCCTCTCCGCGCTTCTCGCAACGTGTTTTCGCATCTCTGCTGTTAGAGCTCAGACATGGTGAGTCGTTCCGTTTCAAGTTTAAGTACGTCTCAAACCAACTCGGTCTCAGGTGTGGCAAGTATTATGACCCAAGCAAGATGCCTCAAGCCAAGGCTCCGCCTCCTGGCGGCGCGTTTCCGATCCCCACCGTTTCTCAAAACCCTCTGTTGGCTCTTAGATGTGCACCTGCTATCAGGCCCTATCTGGCCCAAGACATAAATTCGACTGCGGCCATCCTAGTCGACGCGCCTGTCGTCTATTCCAATATCCAGGGCGCTGAGCCCATCACACTCCCTTCTGGCTCGTTGTCCAATGCTGGGTCGCTCACCGTGACAGTGAGCATGGCCGGAATTGTGCTCGGATCCGCCTCCGTTCCGCTGAACGCGTCTGCCTACGAGATTCCCTTCAGTCCCGGGGTCCTAGCGCCTCAGGTGGCCCCCTATAACATTTCTTGCAAAGCAACGTACTCGGCCGGCGGATCTTCGCAGAACTTCAGCGCGAGTTCTCCGTTGTATTACTTGCCTGACCCGACGAACGGCACCGTCACCAAGATGGACCTCAGGACCGGCGCGCTGTTGGCCAAGCCTGCAAATGGACAGGGCAGTTATCAACCGGTGTTCCCGATCGGTTTCTATACCGAGTTTGGATACTTGGCCAGCAATCTCAGCGTCATCGACGAGTTGGCCGCTCAAGGGTGAGTATTCTTTTCTACCTGTTTCATGCAAGGCGTCTCATTTTCATTCCAAGGTTCACGACCGTGTGTATCGCATCCCGCTTCTGAATCATCACTGACAAATGGACCAGGTCCACCCCATATTTGAATCCACCCCGAGTCAGACAAGCGTGAACGCGGTGTTGAGCCGAATGCAACAAAAGGGGCTCTACTTCATGTATGACATGCGCTACGTTTACCAAGACACAGCCAACGTCACCGATCAGGTGAATTTGTTCAAGAACTGGTCCAACCTTTTAGTCTGGTACACCGGTGACGAACCGGATGGGTTGTCAGACCCGCTCAACGCCACGTCGAATGCATACGATCTCATCTACAGCCTGGACGGCTACCACCCGGTCTCCCTCGTACTCAACTGCCAAGACTATTACTTTACGTCGTACGCTGCTGGAGCCGACATCATTATGCAAGACGTGTACATCATCGGTGCTAACGTGAATACCTCTCTCCAGTTCAATACCCCCTGCACGCCAACCTATGGCGATTGTGGCTGCGACAATTGTTTGCCTGTTCCGGCGGGCCTCAATAATGCTGTCCCTCCTGCAAATTCGTCCCTTATACCTGTCCCTGCGAACAGTGGTCTTGGTTCCTTCACCGACGTCAGCGACCGCGTCACGAGTTTCCTGAACCGAATGCAAGTCGTGGGATGGGAACGCACCAAGACCGTTTGGAGTGTACCCCAGGCCTTTGGTGGTCCTGGCGAGTGAGTACCCCGTCGTCGCAGCACTCTCCGGCCCGACCGTCTTCGCAGGAACTACTGGGTACGCCCACCGACAGGCTATGAATTCGTCGTGATCACCCTCCTGGGCATCAACCACGGTTCCCTTGGCGCGATCTCCTGGTCCGATCCGACGCCGGCAGACGTCAAAGCCAACGCGTCGACGCTCGCCCTCGCCCTCCCCAAGGTCACACCCTTTTTGTTCGACGCGACGGCGGTGCGGTCCAACTATGTGGTCGGCGGGGCGGACGTCGCGCTCTGGCGCAACGCGAACCAGACGCTCGTCGTTGCGACCAACACGTACTACGTCGCGCAGAACGTCCAGTGGGACGCGATAGGCCTCGACGCGGGCGTCGGCGGAGGTGCGGAGGATGTGTTGGCGGTCGGGGGCGCGGTGACGACGGGCGGGTTTTCGTTAGACGCGATGGGATCGGTTGCGTTCGTGCTGTCGACGCCGTCGTGAGTGTCCATGCGTGACGGAGAGGCGATGTCGCTGACTCGCGTTCTTTTTGTAGGTCCGGGACGTCGCCGAATGGGTCGAGTTCGAGCGGAGCGCCGAGGGCGCTCGCGAACGGGTGTAGGATGATGGTGGCGGTGATGGTGATTGTTTCCGTGTTGTGTGCGTCGTGATCGTGATCGGAGCGGTCTTTTCGTGGTGTCGTCGTTACTTTTAGTGTTTTTATTGGTCGTCCTTAATGAGAGGTTTCCGCATGGGCCGACGGGAGGTCGTTTGAACGTTTCGAGCGCACTCCTACCACTCGGCAACGGCAGTCGTGGGGATCCAGGGCATGTCGACTAGTCTTGCCATGGAGCGGAAAGGGCGGCATACGGGTATCAGACACTCCGGGCTGTGAACTGATTGGGCCCTAGGGGGTCCCTCACTATAGACAAGAGCTAGACCACAGGTACTGCATGTACAGTCTACACGAGTGGGTGCAAGGTCAGCGGCTTCGTCTGACTGGTATCGTTGTTCAAAGGATCAGGGGTAATCTACTCAGGATGGTGTATGGTACACAGCGCAACGTCGATAGATCACCATCTTCGTGAACGACTCAGACAGCGAGATCCAGAACCTCGGTCGCTTCGCAGCCCGCCCTCCAGGATTCGACGCACAGCTGACCGGAATACGGATCGTAGTCCGAGACCCAACAATGCGACTGCGACGGCCATCGCAGAATGCAAGGATGCTTCGTGACCTTGGACGCCTGCTCGCCGTCACGGCCACCTGGGTACAGGTTGTATTCCAGCGCCGAGATGACCCACGAGCCGTCGACTACTTCATTGTCAAACACGCGTCCAGCCCCGCCGAAAGAGGGACGATGGAATGTTAGAGGCGGGCCGAAAGAATCAAGGAGCTGGAGTGTGATGGTGCCGACACCGCGGGAGTTGGATGCGGGAACGGCGCTGAGACGAAGGATGCCATGTCTGGAGAGGTAGCTGTTGGATCCGGGCCCGAACGCCTGTACTTGGATGGAGATGAGAACGTCTTGCGTGGTGACGTCGAGGACGGCATCCCGGAGGAGCAGGGCATTGAGCGCAACTATTCCAGGCATGATACCGCTGTGCGACAGGCTTAGAGGAGTCGACGACGTCGAACAATGGGTGTCAGAAGAAAAATTGGAAAACGCCTGGAAAAACGTGGTATGTCCGTTGGTTGCTACACTGTAGAACGTCTTGGCTAGGAGTAGGTGCGTCGACGTCGAGATGATTGTGGGTATGATGGTCCTCTCCTTAAGCGCGAATTCAGACGTCTAGGCATAGACTTGGGCTTCAGCTGGACGAAATATGACGCCTAAACAGAGATGGCCAACCTCTTTTGTCTCCAACGCCATATGTATGATGGGAGGAAGTAGAAACTGCGTCCACGTGTGCACGTCGATAATGACGAGATCCCTGCGGGTGCTGAAATCATGGCCATCCGGTAATCGTCTTCGAATAACAATCACGCGGGGACCAAAGCAGACGCTGTCCACTTCAAATGTGCTGTGTTCGATCTGATATAGAGGATCGAGAGTCACTTTGAATTTGCTCCCCGCATTCATTGAATAAATAGAACTGGGAGCAGTGTCAGGGTTACCGCAGCCATCCCAGAGGAGTCGGAAGTAGCTGTATCAAAGGTTGGAACTCACATGCACCTTTCGCTTGGCATCTCTTTCATCTCACTCAACACTAAGCAATCAAACGGACGACCGTCCACGTCGAAGGCAGAACCACAATGAAACGATTTCAGGGTCCCGCCCGTCGCCCGGTAAATGATGCTCGGGTCTTGGTCGCCACAGTTCAAATCATAGCAACGTATCGCATCGCTTAACGCGGCGAGGAGAAACCGTCCAAAGACTAATCTTTTGCCCAGGTGCCAGTGGCGGCCCTTCCACAGAATCTCTCTCAATCTACGCGTTGTTCTCTCGGCCTGGGAGCGGCCAAGATTTCGAGAGACGCGAAAACTAGTAACGAGCGCATTTTCCAAGTCGTGCGCGGATTGCGAAGGATATGGGCCAGGAGGACGGATGATGTCGGCCTTGCGATACGCGTCGCTCCAAACGTTTCGGCAGCGACTGACTTTGTTTAGGTAACGAGAGAGCTGTGAAATGGCTCCACGGGCAGAACGAAAGTAAAGTTACAGACACGTACCCTTCGCAGTCGCAGGATGTCCGAGATATCGAGATGATAGCATATGACATGCAAGATCTCGAGTGGAAGCTGGTCCAGAGCTGTGGCTCTGTGGCGTGCTTTTTGGGCGTCCATATGAGCGTTCTTTGATTGAGCGTCGCGAATGTGTGAACGTTAACTGACCTCGGCTAAATCCGTTGATAAGGGACTCCTGGTTCTCTGGGGACTACTATACGGCGAATCTTATTATTACTGAATGCCCAATATCTCGCCTGAGCTCATCTAGGACCTACGCTCGATTCTACATTATATAAACCTCCAATCGCTGATTACGGTCCGAAGACTGTTTCAAGTTTAACTTGGCTAACTCCGAGTCATTCGATGATTTCGATCAGGATCCACGACCCCCGGCGCTGAATGTCGGATGACCCAATAGGTATGTGGTACTTCAAGTTGAATATCTGTACTTACTTCTCCGAAGCCTGCCAGGCTCGTTACTAATAGGTAATAACGTCATTGGTGCACACAAGTATAAACGATTCGTCCAACAAACTTCCTGTCATACTCGCGCAATTGAGATTATACCTTCACTGATATAGGTTGGGACAACCTCGATCTTACCATTAAAACCAGATGGTGCAGGTGAGTTCTGCTGCAGCTATTATATCAAGGAGATCTAGGCCTGCTCACTTCACCGCTCTTCCGATTTTCATGACCCCAACTTGAAGGACCCTGGAGCGCTCAAGCTTCAAGCCTTTGAAGAAAATGGGTCGCAAGTTCAGCGCGTCGCGTGGGAACACACCGCCTGGAAGAAGCTCGATAGATGGATTCTCCCATTATGCACCTGTCTTTTCTTGCTCGCATTCCTGGTAGGTCTGCCAACACCATCTGTAACTTGTGCAGACGATGTGCAGGACAGAACTAACATCGGGAACGCGCGCGTGGCTGGCATGCAGAGGTCCCTGGCTATGTCGAATTACCAGGTGCGTCGAGCAACTTGAGTTGCATTTTCATGAAACCCGAGCTGCTTTCCACCTGATCGTTTAATAATAGTACAGCGTGGCGCTGACGGTTACTTACGTGTACGTATGTAATTGTTTCGAGGTATCCGAACTGCCAGCACAAGCTGACATGTACCAGTCCTTATATTCTCGCCGGAATTCCGTCCACATTGTTCTTGAAGGTGAATTACAACACCACAGATAGTACAGTTTATCATCCTTATTCTTCGACCTGCAGTATGTCGGGCCCAATCTCATGCTTCCCATTATGGTCACTCTCTGGGGTGTAGCATCCGCAGCACAAGGTAATCCACTGTTACTTTCGGGTCGAGCACAGATGCCTATAGCAATTCAAGGACTCGTCCATAACTATGCAGGGTTTCTGGCATGCCGCTTTTTCCTGGGGTTCATGGAAGGTTTGGACATTGTAAGAGGTAGTGCTATCCACTCACCAGCGAGCCAGGTGGACTCTTTCCCGGCATTTTGCTCTACCTCTCTTATTTCTATCCCCGGAAGAGACTACAGATACGGTATTCATGAAATCAATGTCGTGGTATGTGATCGATCTAACTTCCTTCTTAGTGTTGTGAGCTTTTTTGTCTCAACATCGTTGTCGGGGGCTTTCTCTGGATTGCTGGCCGCTGCCATCACACAGATGGATGGAATAGGTGGTAAGCCAGGGTGGGCATGGATACTGATCCTGGTGCGCTCTGCCTCGACTGTCCTGAAATGACCGTTCATTATTTTCGATAGGAAGGTGCCCTTTCCTTTGTTTTTGGATTGTTGTCCTTTCTGCTCCTTCCCCGATCGCCAGAAACGGCGCGATTCTTGGAGAAGAGTGAGCGGGAATATGTCGTTTCCGCCCTGAAACAAGCTGGTTCTGTGTCCGAGGACGACCGTGACGACGATTTTAGCTGGATAGAGGTCACTAGAACGGCCAAATCCATGCACGTTCAGCTGCTCGCTCTCGTCTTTTTTGCTGGTGGTAATGCTATCAGTTTTCCATTTGTCCTCAATTGATGACGGTCTTATCAGGTATGATACTGTATGGTCTGGCTTAGTAAGTTCGAAGGCAGTCAGTGCAGCCTTGCTAAATGCTGACGTGACGATAGCTTTGAACCAACCATTGTGGCTGGTCTCGGGTATTCTGGTAAGTACGCTCAACTCATGAGTGTACCTCCATTCGCGACCGCCTTTGTCGGTAAGTCTTCCCGAAACGACCCTTGCGTGCCGTCATCGATTTATTCGCTCTGCAAAGTGTCATTCATTTCGGCGATCCTTTCGGACCGCTACCAGCGTCGCGGATGCACTATGATATTCTTTTCTCTCCTAGAACTCATCGGTTTCGTCATGTTTTACGGTGGGTCCAAGATATTCCGCAGACGACGACAAACTCCTGACCGATGGCCCCCGCGCAGCGAGCAAGTCGAGCCACGTCCGCTACGCATCTCTCTTCTTCACAATCACTGGCGCGTATGGCGAAGCGCCGACCGTGTTCACGTGGTTGGCGAACAACAGCGCACCGCACGTCCGGCGTGCGACCGCCGTGGCCGTGGGCTCTAGTCTGTCCCAGTTGGGTGGCATAGTCACCACTTGGCTCCTCGGATCGCTTTCCCCCGCCCCCGACTATACGTCGGCGACGATCGCGTTCATCGCCATGGCCAGCGTCCAGGTGGTGTTCTCTACGGCCAACCTCGTGCACCTTTGGCGAGAGAACCGGCTGAAGGCGGCGAGGAGGCAGACGATGAGCAAGGAAGAAGAGCTTAAAGGACTGGGAGATCGTAGCGCGTGGTTCGTGTATAGTCTGTAGATCGCTGGTCCACGATCGTTTCCTAGGGGCAAATACCATGCACGAACATCATGATGGTGATCAGACTTCAACTTTAATTCTTTGTCTCAAACCCCACCGTCCTCCTTGTTCGCCAGCTTCGGCAAGTATTATTCAAGTAACGATGAATCAGATTGCCAGACAGGAATCATCGTCCACGAGGCTATACTTGACTACAGGCGACATTCCATGAAACAAACAGAGAGCTTCTCAACAAAAGGACACTACTTCGCCGTAAGGTACGGGGACGTCTCGATAGGGGACGTACTGATTCAGACCCCCGTAATCACTGACCCAACGATCAGCGTCGCTGGGAAGTGAATCGAGAATAGAGGATCAATCCGCAATCCACAGCAGGTTGTTGGCGCTAAAGACCGGATTGTTACCCGTACAAACGATCCGCCAGCTGGTCGTGATATACACGACTACAACAATTGCACCACCAAGCCGCGATGCGCGTCAGTTGGCAGATAAATCACCTGGTGCAAGAGAGCACGCGCAACCCGCGGTCGGTGGTGAAATTTCCTCTTTGTATGCTGTAGAGAAATGCTCGATCCACGAGACCATCTCGAATGCTGACAGGTTATAGCATTCACCATTGAAGACGATGATCATAGACTTCCGATACCCAGCGCCCCATGGAGGGTAGATCCATCGGCGGACTAGTCACCTTGCGGAGAATTAGACAACAGCACCATGGGGGGATGTCCTTAACCCCGTTATCGAGGAAGTACTGTGCCTGGGTAGCGCCAGGGGATAAGTCTGAGTATGCAAAATTGTAGGAACCGCGAATTAGACCTGCACAAGTTGGGAATTGAAGGCAGGCAAGATATGAGCTGAAAATGAGAGGGTTCGCACACAAACAAGAAGGGAACGCAAACGAACATCTCCCCTTGGAAGCCTTGATATATATACAAAGCCGATGTCATTCTGGACGACAGTGGTCTAGTCGATAACAGGCTGTAAGCTAGAGACGTCGACACCCAAAGGCTCGGAGCTCCCGGTTGGGACCGCTCGGGCAACGGCCAGAGCCAACATTTCCGGAGTATTTGCACAGAGAAAAGAGCTCACTTGAGGCGTCTTTATAGAAATCTGAGATCGGGGGAGGAGCATGCGAACGCCACAGCCTGTTGTATGGCACCTCTTCTCCGAAGTTCTGTGGTGGAATTCAAGCAAAGACTGAATTCGAATCGCCTTGAGATCGTGAACGCAGACCGGTGCGTCAACTTCGATACATAGTTTAAGCAAGCCCACAGAATGTGATTGGCTTCAACTTAGCGTGCAGAGAAGCTCCACATTGGACAGCTTCCGAGCGAGTCATCTGATGGATGGTTCAACCGCGGTGAGACCTTGGAGAACGGGAAAACGACCCGACTCTCGTCCGATCACGCCAACAAGTGCAAACAAAGTGGTCCCGACATACCACGCTTCACCAAGGTAGAGCATGGCAGGACGCTCCCTCAAAAGTCCTGCACTTCAACATGCTCTGAGGCATAGAATACACTTTACCCGGTCGCACACGCTCAACCACAGGCCATACAGCTCGCAGTCATCCTCTTCCACGTCCCTGCGAGCGGCCGGATACACAGTCTTGTTCGCTCTCTCCGCAGGCCTCTTTACTGCATACTATTTCGACGCGCGCTCGGCGATACACAGATACGTGTTCACGCCCGTGTTGCGGTACGCGTTCGATGCAGAGGCGGGTCACAAGTTGGCACTCAAGGTGCTGCGAAGCGGTTTGGCACCGCGTGACCTTCTCGGAGACGACGAGTCACTACGGTTGCAGGTGCAAGCCTTTCCGCACGATGTGAAATCCGGAAATGTTGACATCTCGTTGCAACAGGTCTTTGGTCGGGAAATAAATAATCCGGTCGGTCTAGCGGCGGGATTTGACAAGGATGGGGAAGCCATAGACGGTACGTTGAATTTTTGGTCTCGACTCGGCCAGGCTGAACGGGGTCGACCAGGTCTTTTTAACCTTGGTTTCAGCTGGGTTGAAATCGGAAGCGTGACACCAAAACCTCAGGTATGCATCTCACTTGCTCTTCTTTTTGCAACTCCTAAACCACGCTGGTAGCCAGGCAATCCTAAGCCACGCGTCTTCCACTTGATCTCCGATTCCGCCCTCATCAATCGATACGGATTCCCCTCGCAAGGAGCTACTGCAGTGATACCACGCCTTCGCGCCCGCATACCTGCATTCCGCGACCCCGATGCAGACACGACTGCTGCTCTACGCCCTGGGTCAGTACTGGCTATCAATCTCGGGAAAAACAAGACGTCAGCCGTGGAGTCTTCGGCAGACTTTGTTACGGGTGTCAAGACGTTTGGTCCATATGCCGATGTGTTGGTCGTCAATGTGTCGAGTCCGAACACGCCAGGACTTCGGTATGTATGTGGACAAGTTTCCTGGTTCGCCCATCTTGAGCAAATCTTGACAGAGGACTTCAAAATCGTGAGCTGTTGGAGGGTTTGCTGGCGGATGTAACGAAGGCTCGCGACGAGCTGCAGCCCTCTTCAATAACGTCTCGTCGACCACGTTTGGTACTGAAGATCGCGCCAGACCTCCAAGCGAGCCAGATTATCGAAATGGCAGAAGTCATCCGGAACAGCGCGATCGATGGCGTTATTGTCAGCAATACCACCGTGACGCGGCCATCATCCTTGATAGATCGTAAGTTCTCTCCTTTGTCGTTTTTGCTGTCCCTCATCGCCCTTGCGAATTACAGCTAACAAATCGGAGGCGGGCGGTCTCTCTGGAAGGCCCCTGATGCCTTATTCGCTGCAGGCATTGAAAACGCTCCGTGCGCACCTACCTTCAAGCATTCCGCTCATCGGTTGTGGCGGTATCTCTTCTGGTGCCGACGCGCTCGAGTATGCGCGTGCCGGTGCGTCATTGGTACAGATCTACACCGGGTTCGGGTATGATGGCGTGGGCACTTGTCGGCGTATCAAGGACGAGCTCGTTTCGCTGCTGAAAACAGAGGGAAAGACGTGGAGAGAGGTGGTCAATGAGGCGGTGCAGACGTTGAGCTGGAAGGAACCGGAGCCGCGGCAGCTCGGGCCAATAGAGCCAGGGGAGGCGACGATAGGGAAATTGATAGAAGAGGCGGAGGAACTCAAGGCGCTACTGGACCAATTGGCAGAGAAGACGGACTAGGCACATACCGTTGACAATGTCGTTGCTGACTAGTCGACTAACCACCACGAGGTCGGATAATTCCAGTTGTGCGCTTGCAGTGTCCGATGTTCGGCAGCTCGAGATCCTCATGTGTCTCGTGAGTTTCCGTCTTCAGCATGGGGATGAGCGCCCTCCGTCCAACCCGACGGCCAACGTGCTCACATCTGGGTTCCCCATCCTTGCCTCCCGATTATTCCTTGTGCAGTGTGCTTATGCTAGAACCCCTATGAGGCTTTGAAGGACAACACGTGACCCGTCGTCTCCCTGATGCGGACGTCTATCGCGCCCAATCGCGTCTCGTTGGCCGCGCAGGCGAACAATCCCGCGTCCCTCCACCGCTTGGCAGAAAAGAAAAAGGAATATGAAGCGGTCGCGGCCCTAGAGCGCGCCAGTGCCCTTTTCGTAAAGCGCATAGACGGTCTGGCCGACGACTGCGAGATCATGGCCGACGCTGGTCAGGGTGAGTGTGTACGCGCAGCGCGCTCGTGTCCGTCGCCGTTCTCATCGCGTCCGGTCACAGTCCACGGCCAAGTTCTCGAACAGTGGCCCAACATGTTTCGCATACTCGGACACTTTCGTGCGTGTTTGGTGACCTTTTCGCGATTCGTGCTCACTCGCGCTTTCTAGTGGCGAATCGACAACAGGTCGAGTCAGAGGCGTCTCTGGCCAGTCTCGAATTGGCACCAGGAGAGCGCTTGGTGCGCATCCCGCTGGACGAAGTCCAAGTCGGTAACACCAAGTCTTCGTGAACTACCTCATTCCTGTTCCGTCACGCATACAAATAACACTCCATTCATGTTCTCTATCTGTATTGTCCAAGTCGAATGGGTGGAATTTGTGCAGTTTGTCACCTTACAGACTGTGATGGTTTCGAGGACCGATACATGACTGTCTTTGTTCCTGACGCCGAGAAGCGTCGTGGAATTCAAGATCATAACCGTCCGTGACAAGCGTGACATTTGTGACTGCGGGGTAGTACTGCCGATTTGTCGATTTGTCAACGTTTCAACCCCATCACTGTGGCGTAAGTACAACTGAAACCACCGCTGATCAGATAATTATTGACATGGGACATCACCACAGGTTTCTGAAACACCCGTCGCCGTCACATAATCGCTAACATTACCTGGTTTCAGCGAGCCGGTCGGTCTGCGTATATAGACTCTCACCACGCTCGGAGTCGTTGATACCTGACCCTTACTATCTATCCTCTGGGATTCCCAAGAAACCGCGCCTCGAATTCAGGCCCGATTTAATTCGTGTAAGTAGCCAAAGCCAGATCATCAGGTTGTGCTTCCGGGACTCCAGGACCGGGAGGTACCAATGGACGCAAACCCCATTGTGCTCGCAGCGTCACCGTGCTTAGCGGTAACTGACATGCTAACCCTACAGACATCGTGTAACATGCCAAATTCGAAATATCTCTCTCTCGGCCAGCTTCCATTGGACATTTTGCTCCATATATTTTGCCACCTCAACGTCCCAGACATAGGAAGAATACGTAGGGTATGTAATGATTTTCATGCATCTAGTTGGGGGGGCTTCGCCTCTGAATAGGACTATTTCATAGGTCACACGACACCTGAATGCAGCAAGCCACTTCAAGGAGGTGTGGTGCAATATATATCGCACAGCTGGTTTTGTTTGCCCTCCGGGTCCATTCCCCTCACAGTCTGCGCGCGATTTAGAAAACATACTTGTTTCTAGTTTCAAGGTCGATCGAAATGTTCGCAATCGTTGCCGTGGTAATGCCGCCAGAGAAATACCTACGCTTCTTCCGACAAAGATTCGCTATACGGGTGTGGCTATTTTTGTCGGCTTGCTCTTTGGGAAGTTCCTTCTCATCGCTTTCGAACACGAGGTCCACTGTTATAACTTGGACCTTTGTGATTTGCGCGCGAATATCATTTACCGATCCACAAGTGGGGGCCTTAGGCGATTTTGCTGCAATTCTGCGATCGACGTAGAAGGCCGCCCGTTCGCGTGCGCGGTTTTAAGTGAGGAAGCACAGGAGAGAACACGAACGTGAGTCTCAGAATACGATGTAGTTAGGGCTTACACTGAAGTCATTGCCAGATCGATATACTCGTTGAATGTGGAGAAGCAGTCCAAAGTGACTCTGCACCTCCTTCACCGTCTGGAACCTGGATGGAACTATGGTACCTCTGTCCACCTCGGTCCCCGTGTAATCGTCGTCCAACGGCAAGCAGGCCGGGACGTATTTGCCATGGATGTGCACTCGCGCACGTCATTCTCCATTCCCTCCTTCAGCATTGAGATGTTGGCAGAACAGGTGAGCCGTCCTTCGCGAATTCACTCGGCACAATCAGACTTGAACTTGACGTTTGCGACGTAGATGAGAGGCTCCTGCCCCTACATGTTTACTTTGCCGACGAGCATCTCTACGTCCACACATCTGATCCTAGCCTCGTCGTACAGACTCGGTGTCAGTGACGGATGGAAAACGCTCTTTCGGGTGTTTACGCTTCCCCGTTCAGATCCTCGTTGCTGTTTCCCTCCCACCACAAGTCACATCCCACTCGATCCCTCGCATGGCGGTATTATCTCTGGTATCAAGGTCGACGGCACAGTGCTTCTTCGTGACTCAGTCTCGGACCCGGTTACGGGAGACATCCTCGTCTCCATCGCAGTGCACGCAGATCCGTCTCCTGCCAGCCACGTTATGAAACATGGCGTCCTCCGCCTCAGCGCATCCCACGATCATGAGCTCGGCGCCATCACGTTCCAACCACTCGGCGACTTCGGTCAGTTCGCCAAAGTGCCCCTTTTGCATCCCACGTTCAACGGTGCGGGGCGTGCGTTTTACGTCGTCGATGAAAAGCCGGCTTCGTCCGTCTCCGTGCTGGAATATAACCTACACGCTCTCGGCGACGACGACGGCGTGGGAGAGGACAGGGTGGTGGAATTTCCTTCAGTCGTGCGGCTACCGGGCATACGCTTGCTCTGCGACTACGATCCGTATTCCTGTCGCATTTGCACCCGGTCTGCGATGGAGAGCGACGTGATCGAGGTCTTTGATCTCGCCGCATAGGTGGACGGCCTGTCAGTCAACTTCGTTGGCCACGCATTATGCTCCCGATCGAGACATCTCGTTGTACATATTTACGTAGGCAGTACGAGGGAAGTTCATGGAGCAAAGGGGACGAGCGCGTGGCCGACCCGAAGGCATAGCTACACGCGCACGTCAATTTGAAGAACACTCGCCCTTGGCTTGGAGAGACGCAAGGGACGTTGGCGAGGGTGTCAGGGAAGAAACGATTAGAAATGCCGATATGCAGCAAAGTGGTCAGGAAAGCTGAAACTATCGGTGTCGATAAGATCTGGGAAGCCACGGCGGTCGAATTCTGAGACGACCCCTGCGGTGGCAACACCTCGGAACAGAGTCAAGCAGACGCATGACGATTGGGGAGAGTAAGATGAGGCGAGACAGACAAGTGCTCATATGGTGTTGGGTGGCTACCATTCACTCCTTTTACGCCGAACGACATGCTAGCAGTTGAAAAATCCAAAAGGATTATCCATAATTTCTAAAATATTTTTGCAGCAAGATTGCCTGTTTTCATGGACCGGAGCGGGTATTGACATTCGACGATCGCCACGTGCGAAGGCCGAGACTGCATAGTTAGAACCCCTGCGGTGCTTTACTTGGTGGCAAGGAGTAAGCTCCCTACGAATCAGCCAACGTCAGTCGAAGGTGCGCCATGCGCTCACCGACGGCATACCAGAGCCGTCCTTGCACGCTTGGCTAAGTAGTTCATGTCGGCAACCTGCCATCTGGCAGCCATCATCACCTGGCATGTCACTGCGCAGAGAAGAACGCAGTTCATTTGCACGTGGATATCGAGTATATTGCAATATCGAACGAAACCAGCCAAGCAACCAGATCATCATCTGGATCCACCCTCAGATAATATCGATGACCGAAGGCCATATCCTACTCCATTAGCCGACGAAATCACCGAAGGAGAAGAACGTACTCGAGCAAAGCGATCAAAGACTGGATCACGGCCCATAGAAACGGGATCCACCTAGAGGATCAATCAATACTCGGACGAGCACAGGTGAAACAGAGGAAGACACACGTCGACACGTAAAACCCACCGGAGCGATATACCCACACAATAACAAATGCCAACACGGCAGCGCCGACGACCGCGCTAAGGAGACTGATGATAAGAAAACCAAAAAAGACGAGAAGTGCAAAAATGAGTCTGGAGCTACAAGCATTGAGCCGGGGTGGTTTCGACCATTTGTCGACTGGGGCAGGTAGGGGTCCCGGGTCCGGAGGATAAGTCTGCGAGTGCGAGCGAGAGTGGGTGTGAGAGTACGCGTGGGATGGCGATCGCGAGTGAGAGAAAGAATGTGGACGCGCATATGAATGATGTATAGTGGGGACGAGGGTGATCAGATCCTGCTCGGTCCTCGCGGGTGGAAAAAGAAAGTTCAAGAATGCATAGGCGCCAGCGGCGAAGTTAAATGGAAGGTGAAAGATGAGTGTCCAGTAGAGTGTGAACCTGAAGACGTCTGCGATGGAATCAGTTCAAGGGTGGCCTTGAGAGGGTAGACACAGACCAGTAGCATCAGAAAGGTAATAACCACCTGGTCGGACGGGTGGCCCCAGGAAACCGACGTCTTTTGCGGGGCCGTAGAGCGAGGGCCAGGAAATGTTGTTGAACTGAGCACTCATCGCATGACTGGTGGACCGTGCCAGTAGTCCTCAGGCTCGTCGGAATTTCAATTCCGACCGAGTTCCGGCAAATCATATCCATCGAGAAATCATAGCAGGTACGGTATCACTGCGGCTTTTTTGATAGCTCGGCGACCTTCGGTGCATCTCGCGAGGTGGTTTCTTTCAATCAACTACGGAGCCATCTTGTAGGCTTTCCCTGCGTCGACTACCCCCCCTTCCCCTTGAGAACCGGTATAGTTCGCCGTTGCAGTTATTTACGTGTGGATTGATGACTTTCCCCCTCTACTTTCGCCCCCTTACCTAGCACCCTGGCGACTACTCTTAACCCCTACAGCCGTTGCGTAGCCGCCGAGGCTAAATGCGAGGCCGTGACGGTACTACTGCAACCCATATTTCTTCACTTCCTCTCCACGTTCAAGTTGTGCTTACTTTTTTCGTTGAAGTCCATCGTCTATTGGCTCGCCGAGACTGCGACTTCAGCATCAACCCTGGGACAACGCCTGCTCGAGGTCGCATCGATGGTGTCGCACAACGTTCCGTCATCACTTCGGTAACCCTCGCGGGCCGACGTGATCAGCACACCACGCCATAGATGCGCGATGGATATCAACAGTGCGTCCGGAGTCTCTCCACAGCACACTCTTGTTTCGACGCCGGTCGGCCAGTCTCATCTCATCGCAGATGACAGACGCTTCTCCTCGTTTATTCGATTCATGATTCAAGGGCGCCTTCAATTCGAACACTCGCAGTGTCATGAACGACGGACGATTCAGAACCGAGACGACTCGGCCAGCGCACCCCGCAGTGGCAGGCGATAGTTTCACTCTTTGTACGCGACGTGTCGTCCCGTACCATCCAAGGCACAGAGGCGACCGCTTCCTGGGGTATGGGAATACTAGTCACACATCGATCATCTAAGTATATCCAAGTCAGATTTACTGTAAATAAATTGAATTAGTAGCCGTGGAGCATGACTGCCGGATCCACTGACTTGTCACGGGTGCAATCACGGGGTGCCTGACCGGTGACGTCATATCGAAAGCGAGCGAGGGTGACGTCAACCAGGCCATTCGGGCTGCCGAGAGTCCCAAGCCGCAAGGCCATCTGCAAAGCAGAGTACATAACGTTATCATTTGATGACTCATCTGCAAAGCAGAGCATATAACGTATCGTTTGACGATTCTCTTGAATGGTTAGCCGAGGCCAACCGACGTAGCCGAGCCACCTTCCTAATCGAAAAGTGAAATTCACTCGAATTTTGACTTCCAGGTTCTCTGATGGGCCTCTCTTGCTGGTTGTTTGAATGGTTAGCCGAGGCTAATCGAAAAGTGAAATTCACTCGAACATTGACCTCCAGGTTCTCTGATTGAAGACTATAGAATAGATATCCAAAAATATTGCAGAGCGGGACAACGCATTCGAGTGCACCGCACGATAAAACACAAGTCATCCGTCCCCGTCTCTGTCTTCCTTCCTCATCAAATCTCGTGTTTGGGTATCTTGCACCCGTCCGGGTACCGGGCCTCGCTAGACGCAACTCACATCCGCGACGACATTTCACAAAAGCGAATCCCATTTCGCAACCTGTCTGGAGAAAAATACACCACCTGGGTGAACGGGATCGCGTCGGCATGTGCGGGTGTCAGCGGCACAGAGGAGAAGTCGGGCAGCGAGCTACGGCACGGCATGCTCCACGACGATGGCGCGGAGATAGCCAGTCTTGTGTTGGCTGCTGCCGTCGAGCGCCAACGATTCGCGGTTGCTCTACCCATGACACTCGATGAGGTCGATCGAGAATCTTGACTTGTGCGTGCGTGAGCCAAACTTACGCCTCCTCTCTGTTGCAAGCTTCAGCATGTCAGTGCTGGGAAACACGGGCTGCCCCACTCGCTGTCGGACGACCCATGGCTGTCATATGCAAAGAAGAAGCCAGTGGCGACGAGGCACGAGACGAAGCAGGAGTCTCGGAGAGATCTTCCAGTACCGATCTCGCCAGCTTCGAGGATATTCTTTGCCGCCAACTTCTTTGGACGATTTTGTCGTCGGTATTTTTTGTCCGATGGAGGAATGCGAGCTTGGGATCGAGGAGTCGGAGTGCGGTTCTGCAGTCCGGGGAGGCAACTCGCTAGGACCAAGCGGGATAAACAAACGGGACAGATAAGACGGCACGTTACAATCAGCAGGCACGTCCGATGAAGACGCGCGCGTGCTCGATCTTCGCATCGGGAGATCGAGAAACCGGGCCATCGACGTTCGTTTTGAGATGGATACGCACCCTGACGAGTTGCCTGCAGGGGAACTCGTTCTCGTCGAGCTGATTGGCGTCGACGATGTTGGATGTCGATACGCACTTTGACGACGCGGGACCTTCAATCTCTTCTGTGCTCGTGCTCGGGGTGGGTGGACACTCTGGAGTCTGGAGATGAAGTCGGGCGAGGGACGGGGACGACGATGTCCGCGCGCCATCTAGAGAGTACAAACAGTGACGCGGACTCTTTCGTCGTGATTGTCTACGACGCCGACGACGAAGACACTTTCACGTGTTTCGCCAATTAGCCGAATCTGGAGCGATAACATGGAGATCTGCCATAAGAGGAAATACATCAGTATTACCATGAAAACATGTGTTCCAAGAAAGGAAAGTCTCCTGAGTTACTGTCTAGACCGCTATTCAGTTTCGGGTCCCCTAACGAGCCGCAATACATTCGCCCCACCCACTTATGGGCCAGCGTCATTCACAATGCAGCTGGCCTTTCCTCCCTCCCTCCAACACCCACCATGGCCGACATCGACAGGATGTTCCGCAGCGAGCTCGCCCTGGTGGCGGAACAACACGACCCCGCAGACACGTGGGCACTCGACCCCGCCCTCGACCTCTGTGATTGGGAGACCCCCATCGAGATTCCCGCCCCCTTCCAGGACGCACTCGGTTTATTCCCTGCGCTCGACCGTCGTCTCGGCGCACCCCAACCAGGTCCCTTCGCACAGCCCCAGCCGACCGTCCACCTCGCCGACCTCGCTCTCCGGTCCGTCCCTCCCGTCGACATACCACCGTCCGCCACCCATTCCCCACCCGACTCTTTCACTGTGACCTCGTCCTCGGAGGACATGGACAGCGACGAGTACGACTTTACTTACCCCTCCGACTCGGAGTACGTCCCCTCCCCCACCAGCATCGACCCCGCTTCCATCTGCGCACCTCAATCGATGATCCCAAACGCAGACGTGCTCGGCGGCGCACCCGCCATCCGTCCCTCCCGCCGCAATTCCCGCACCATGACCAAAGTCCCCGTGCCAATTCCCAACCTGACCAAAAAGTCGCGCGGACGAAAAGTGCCCACCTCCAGCGGTGGTCCCATCTACGCCGCCAGCAGGGACAAGACGAAAAAGGGCGTGCGGACGTATACCTGTTCTGCCGAGGGATGCGGAAAGTGCTTCGTGCGAGGCGAACACCTCAAGCGGCACATTCGGTCCATCCATACTGAAGAAAAACGTAACCTTTCTTTTCTCGCGCTGTCATCGCTCCCTGGCTCATATCTCTCTTCCAAGCTTGGGAGTGCACCTACAAGGACTGTAATCGCGCGTTCAGCAGACGGGACAATCTCAATCAGCACCTCCGAATCCACAAGATACAGGAAGGTGACGTCTGAACGTAGACGCGTCACTCTGACGAGTATCGCACGATGGACACGCACGCCGAGAGAGATCATTTCGCGCTATCTTTATCGCTTCATTTATTCCATGTATCGTCGCAATGCATTTTCGGAGTCATCGGCTCGAGTTCAATGTACATTTTCGTTTGGCATGGCATGTGGTCATGGGTTGAGCGAATGCATAGCGAAGACAAGTGAAAAAAGAGACGACCGTCCCGTACAGAGACCCTCGGCCTGCTCATGCCTCGGTGGTTTGTCTGGTGCGCTTCTTGGCGACGGTGTTCTCCCTGACGATACGTCAATTCAGAACCGTCGACGCACGCGTCAACGCGCTCACCTGAACCCGTTCTTGAAGCGCCTCGGCACGTCCTTGAGGTACCGCATGCGACCCGTCCCGGTCGTCTTTCGGCGCTTGGCTTTCAGTCCCCAGTTGTACGAACGAAGCTTGGCAGATGGGTAGCCGCACTGGCCGCAAGCTGACGCGCGATCGGGTCGTCGAACGCAAGGAGTGAGCGTGAGGACGCACTTTTGTGTTGTCTGTGGAAGGCGCGGTTGCCGCAACGCCGGCAGATCGTGTGCGTCTTGGTGTGGCGCTTGCTGGAGAAACGAGAGGGATGAGCGGACAGCGTCGAGCATGGAGTGGAAGAAAAACACACCCGAAGGACGAAGTACCTGATCATCGCGCCAGCGATAAAACGATGGGAAAAACGGTCGTCGTCGTCAGCTGCTCTGGCATGAGAGCGCAGAACGTCTGGAAAACGAACCTTTCGTCTATTGAAAACGGAAATCGTCAGCGTCCAAAACTCCAACTCGAAAGTAAAGAGCGATTCGAGACATCTGGGTTGCTCATCCAACCCATCTTGCACCCATCCACCCGCCATCCATCTCATTCTTCTCTCTTCCACGACAAAATTGAACACGGAGATGCGAAGAAAACATGCGCATGGATGTAGAAATGTCTATACTCACCATGTTTCTCGAGAATCTTGTGTGAGGTGGTGTCGATCGAAGTGCTGGGCAGTCTGTCGGAGTCGGAATTTAAATAATTATGTAATCATGACCGTCCTCCCCTGTCCTGAACGACGCAGAAGGTACGACGAACAGTTGACGTGACGCGTGCGACACTCCAACATATCGTCTGTCGACTCGAGCTGGTAGCTCGGCGGGGGTTCGTGGAACGAAGCAAACGAGCGAGCGATCGTCCAGTTTCATGCTAGAAAATAAAATACAAGGCCATCTTCTACGTAAATACAAGAAAGTTCACAAGGACGAGAGCTTCACTGAGCTACTAGTATGAGACGCTGGCCCACAGTCGTTCTGGACGCGCCGACCCTTGCGACGGGCCGAGCGCGGTCAGACCCGAGCGTTCTGGCGACGGCGCAGCCTCCTCTCCGCCCCCTTTCCCCTGTACGACGCGCCCGTTGGGCTGAGCCCGCGCGCGTTGAAAGCTACGGACGGACCCGAGCGCCTGGTGGTGTAATCGTCCGAGGCAGCGCCCCAAGAACCCAGCGTGGGTCCAGCGTCGGTGGGGTCTGCCGCGGGAGCAGTCGTAGGGTCGACGCTGGAGGGCACCACTGGACGCGCAACGTCAGTCTCATCGTCCCCGGCGGGGAAAAGCTGTGGAACACTTGCCAGTGCGTTTGACATGGTTCAGAGGGTTGTCTGTGACGCTCGTGAGGACATCGGTACTGTCGTCGATGTCACGGGCAGCGAGTTCTGCGACGGCTCCTGCGACGACAATTCCTAGGAACGTGAAGGCGAGCAGACGCATGATGACCGGGGAAAACGAGATGATACGGATGCTCGAAACGGGCACTCGTTGGAGTTCGACGAGTGCCGTTCGCTCCTTTATACGCCAACGACGCGTGGTCAGTTTGCAGCAGGATTGCCCGTTTCACGGACCGCATCACGCACATGCGTTCGACCATCTCCGCGTGTGAACGTCGACGGTGGAAGGGTGAAGCTTTGCCTCGCACGTCGACCACGGTTCTCTGGTGGCGAGGAGCAAGCTCCCTACCAATCAGTGACTTGACGCCGGGCGCGAATGGAACTCCAGAGGCTCGTCAATTCGATACGAGTGGAGCAACAGATGGACTGACTATGCCATGCGGCGCACGACATCGATGGTGGTCTGCCGTCGGAGCGGGGGCTCGAAGCGAGCACGTACGCAAAACTTGAAACGCGCGACGTCTATATCGCAAATCCAGGAGATATCCACAGCAGCGCGCGCAGTCTGTGGACTGCTGTGGGCATTATGCACAGGACCAGGTCAGTCGATCTTGAGGTATGCCATCCTTCAAGATCGGGTCGCTTGGTCCTGTGCAAGATCCCAGTTGGGATCTGGCTTGACGGAACAGGCCAACTGTGGCGTCGGACCCGTTCCATCCGAGTGACTGCTAGAGCTGGCAGAGAAAAATGTCGCGGCCCGTCTCATGACGGTACATTTGGTAGCACCATGGCGAAATCGCGAGACCGTCGGGGGTCAGGGTTTGGGGTCAACAAGTATCAACAAACGACTGCTTTCATGTCGACTGCAATCGAGGAGTCAAAGTAGCCTTACTTTCGACCACACTTTTGCCTGGGGAACGATTGGCTCGGAATGTTAGGCAAAGCCACGCTATGCCTGTTCAAGTGAGCTTTTTGAACCTTCGGCCACACCCCTTCACTTGGTAGGCGGAGACCGTCGGACGCGTCTTCGACTTGGCATTGGCCCACTTGCAACGTTTTCTCTCGTTCTTGAATCATCGAAGAGTCGCGGAAGAGGGTCGACTCCTAACACCGATCCAAAAAGAATATGAAGCTTGATCGAGAAGAGCGAACCTCTTCTCAAGCGTGTAGTACCGAACCGCCTTTGGCGGGTGCAAGAAGGACATGTGCGACGCGCTCGTGCTTTCGATATCTCGCAGCGAAAGCGGTATGCAGAACTAAGGCCGCCCCTCGCGTCGTCGTACGTAACCACTTCCGTTGGATGATTTGGTTTCTTGATGCGCTAAGCGCCTTTTCATCTCCAGGCTCGTATTCCCTTCCCTGGGGACTGTCCGTGCCTTGCGTTTGATCGGAGCGTTCGGGGCAGTACAAGCTTACGTGGTTCCGTGTCGTCGAACCCGCGACGACGATCGTGCCTCGCGCACTTGCGATCGAGAGCGACATCACGTCTTTTGCGATGCTTCCGCGTCAGATGACGTTGGTCGAGTGACGGGGGGACCCTCTCGTCCGCGGTGGCGGCTCGATCCAGTCCCCCGGATTACCAGCGCTCTCGATGGTCTCGGCCCTGGCAGGAGCCTCAGGTGTGGCGTCGAACCGCTGGCAGCGCTCTGGCCGAATTTATGCATGGGGTGCATCGCCTCTGCTCGGACATCGATCAACTGAGGCGAACGACTGCGGACGAGTTTGGGGTGGGGGGAACGCGCACGCGTCTCGATCGAGCCGCGTCGAACTGCACGTCGGAGACAATCGCGAGCTTACCTCACATGAACGACTCTTTGCGATTCCACGGATCCCGGGTCGACGGGGGTGCTCCCCGAGGAGTTGCCGCGAGGGTCGAGAGGGAGAGAAACACAACGTACGATTACTGTCTGATGCTCTCGTCTCGGCTTCTGGGACGCGGCTCAAGGCCCGTGCATCGATGAGGCGATCAAGCCTGGGGACTGTGTCGTAAACGGAATACAAGCGAACCCCCTATCGTATGAAACCACGACGCCGCTTTCTACGTTCTTGGTCCGCTGCGCAGACACGGGAAGAAGTCCCATCCACGGTGGAGGCTTAGTCATTGCGCTGGATCCGGGCAGCTCTGTTCGCGTGCTGAGCTGCCTCGCCACCGCAACTCGGGCGGTGGAGGAGGGCTGTGAGCACCCTCTCCACCTTCGGGTGTTTTGGTTGCCGGGTACCCCCGTCGACATGATCATGAGGCGGACCGCGTAAGTACGTACGTCGTCGAGAGAGGTATAAAAGGTGAACGTTCAGTTTCATTCTCCAACTTGCGCCCACACTCCCCCACACCTTGACGACGGGGTTTACAGCAGACGTTTTAGTCGGGCTCTGATCGTGAGGACAACCCTTGTTCGCGTCTTTATCTCTCTCTCCCTCGTCGCTCTCACCTTGGGCGATACCATTGCTTGCCGCCATGTTCAAGCTGTCCTACATCTTTTGCACGCCGAGGTACATCAAGATGCCCGGCGAGTCGCCGCGCGCGTCGATGCGCCAGCGATCGCGCGAGTTGTGAGTCCGTTCGCGTGGACGCGGGTCGTATGGGGCAGATTGCGCGCGACGACCGCGCCCGCGCCCGCATCGCGTTTCGAAGCCTGATCCGAGCTGACGCGTCCATGGCAGTGCGGGCGGCATTCCGTCACCTTGGCAAATGAACTTGTCAAAGATTCGCAAGTCGCTCGAATACGAGCGGACGGGCCAGCACACATGAATCATCAAGAAGGCGTCGTCGCCGCGGGGAGAAGAACGACACATTATGCATTTTATGAAAACGGAGCGCCGGTTGGGAAGGAAACGTCAACGTGTAGCTTTAGCTTCAGCATGGGATTGTCCACATTTACTATGGTATGATAGGCTGTGAACATGTCGTCGTCAGACGGTCAACACCTTGTTCTTCTTCGGGTTTGCCTTGGGACCCTTGTCGCGCAGGACGGGGTGGCCTGCTGCCCTCCGCTGTGCCACCTCTGCCTCGACCTGTTTCAAGTCCCGAGCGTCGAGCGCTCTCCTCCTCGCGATCGACTGCAGGATCTTGTCCCTACGAACGTGACCTGTGAATCGCCACGTCTTGCTCCCCGCCTGAGTGGTACGAATCAACTCGTGTCGTCTCATGCGCGCGACCAGTTTGAGTGCGAACCGCTCCTCCAGCCACTTTTCGCGCTTCTCGCGCTCGAGTCCGGCCATGTCCTCCATGTCCTGCGGGTAATAAAACGGGTGGACGAGCCCGACGACGGCGCGCTTGTACGTCCTGTGGGACCCGACGGGCCGCATCCCGACCTGGGTGCGGCGGAGGGGAGACACGTAGTTGGCGGTGCGGACGTACGTCGCCTCGACGCCGTACACGGCCGCGAGGTACGACCGCACGTCGGTCTTGGTGACCGACTGCGGGACGCGGAACGTGGCCTCGTACGGGTTGTACGCCTCCCCGCGGGGGGTGTGGTTCCGGACGAGCTTGAAGACGACGTTGGGGAGGTAGATCTTGTGGCCGACGACGACGCGGAGATCGGGGGAGACGAGGACGCCGCGGAGGCGGGAGCGGCGGGCGTTGAGGGCGTCGAGCCACTCGGCGGGGGTGGTGGAGGGGGCGAGCTGGCCTTTGGCGAGCTGGCGGGTGTAGGTGGCGTGTTCGGTGGGGGTGAGGGGGCTGTCGGGCGGGGGGAGGAGCTCGGGGCTCTTTTTGAGACGGCGGGCGCGGACGGCGAGCGGGGTGGAGGCGTCGCGGGCGGCGGCGGCGAGCGGGTTGAGGGCGGTCGTGGCGGGGATGCTGTACAGCCGACGCAACACCCGTCCGAGCATCGTCGTGGAGGAAAGAAAGCGGCAGATCACGTGAGACTCGCTCGTGTCCTCCCCCTCGATGTTTTGCGGTCGGATTTTTCGCTTTCTGAGGGCGGTGCTGGTGCCCCTCGCCGCCGTGGCCGCGTTTTCGAGTCTGCTCGCGTTCGTTTTCGTTCTTTATCAGCCCACGCCGGGCCCAGGCGTCGCACAGCGGCTCGGATGGCAGTCCTGGGCCGCAGTCACCACACAGGACCATCTCGAGAGCGGCCAGGAGCAGCCCTCGTCCGGCACCGACTGGTGGAACACCTCTGCCCCGCCGGACGACCCGTCGAGCTACCCCACCGACGCATGGGTGCCCCTTTGGCCCCACGACACCGGCCGTGCGTACACTGCCTACTCGCATCCCCTCGCTGACCGCCCTCGCCAGTGTCCGAGATCGCGATCACTCGGTGCATGGTGCCCTTTGGCTTCGTCATGGACGTCTGTGCACCCGACACCAGCCCCGAGATGGACGCCATCAAGGGCAAGTGGGTCCGCGTCGATCGCGACTTGAACAGGCAGAGCGGCGTATGGACGCTCGTGAGTCTCCTCGGCCCGAGCGCGTGCGGCCGGCTGACGGCAGCGCTAGAACATGTACTACAGACGGACGAGACGTCTCGACATTCCCCTCGTCACCGATCTGCAGCTCCTCCCGCCAGGGGAGGAGCCCACACCCCCATCGGACGCGTGGGTCAAGGTCGACCATTCCATCCGCGACGGCGTCATGCGCACCGAGCCTCTTTTCATGTGGTACAAGACGGGCAAGACCATGCAGGAGATGAACGCCGACGAAAAGAACGACATCATCACCGAGATCGACGTCCTCTTCGGCGAAGACCGCCCGTGGTTCGGCTTCGAAAAGCTTGCCCCCCCGGTCACCGAGGAGGACGACGCCATGTCGAGCGTCTTCGTGACGTATCGCAGGGGCGTCAAACGTGGGTCGAGAGGGCGTGTGTCCGGGAACCAGCGTTGACACCCTTTGTAGCCGTTCCGCGCGCGCCACCGCTTCATTTCTCGAAGGACGGTCGTTTCAAGATCCTTCAAGTCGCTGATCTACATTTTTCGGTCTCTCGCGGCGTCTGCCGCGACACAGTGCTCGACCCGTGCGTCGCGTCGGACAACCTCACCAACTCGTTGTTGGGGCGCGTCCTCGACGCCGAGAATCCGGATCTGGTCGTCTTCACCGGCGATCAGCTCAATGGACAAGGCACATCCTGGGATCCCAAGTCGGTGCTCGCCAAGTTTGCGGCAGAAGCGACCGACCGACAGATTCCGTGGGCAGCCGTGTTTGGGAACCACGACGAAGAAAACGGGGACGTCAAGGCTGAGCAGATGCGCATGATGCGAGCACTCCCTTACTCGCTCGTCGAGCCAGGTCCCAAGGACGTCCACGGCGTGGGCAACTATGTCCTCAAGGTCAAGAGCGCAGACAGGTGCGTAGACACCTCCGCGGGGTGGGTGTATGCGCTCACGACGGCCTCAGTTCGATGACGCATCTGCTGACGCTCTACTTTTTGGACTCTGGGTCGTACTCGAAGGGATATCTAGATTGGTTTGGATACTTTTTCCCCACCGAATACGACTGGATCCGCACGGTGAGCGCAATTGCTCGGCGACCCGGGAGGGACTGACGCGTGCTAGAACCAAATCGAGTGGTTCCTTCAACAGTCTGGTTCAATCGAACCCATCGAACGGCCGTTCAGGCCAGACACGTCCGACGACTTGGATGACTTGCGGGAACGACAAGGCGGGCAGCTCACGCCCACGACGCGCAGGCTTGCCAAACCGAACGCGCTCATGTTCTTCCACATTCCATTGTATGTCTCGTCCTCGAAGAGCGACAGGACCTGACCCGCCCGTCATAGGCAAGAATCGTATGGTTCGCCGGACAAGGACAGCCGTACGGGCCTACCGCTCGACATTGGACTGCATGAACTCGAAGGGCCGGGATCTGCGAAGAAGAGCGACGGGATGTTTGAAAAAGGACTGCTCAAGGCACTGGAGAGCGAGCATCGGGCGGGTGGCACGGTCCCCGAAGTCAAGGTGGTCGCCAACGGCCACTGTCACAGTGAGTGGTGGCGTTGACTGTGCTGCGAGCGGGTTCGCTGACGTGGGGCAGTCACGGAAGACTGCAAGCGCGTGCAGAACGTGTGGTTGTGCTTCGGAGGGGGCGGGTGAGTCTCTCTCGTCTCCCGTCGCGGTCTTGTGACGAGCGTTTTCCCAGATCCTACTCGGGGTACGGCAAAGTCGGGTGAGTGCCTGCGCGTGTCGGACGGATGGACTCTGACTGGTCGCAGGTTCGACCGACGGTTCCGTGTGTATGACATCTCGGACTATGGGGAGACGATCAGGACGTACAAGCGGACTGAACACGACGCGGTGCTGGACGTGGTCGTCGTCGCTGGGGGTGGTGCTGCGCCGTACAATCCGTAGAGTAATTGATGTATTATTGTTTTGTTTTCCCACCCGGGTTTGAATGAGCCACCCGATGGCGTCGCAGCAGCCCCCGCCGTACGATGGACACAAGTCCCGCCGCGACAACCAGTCCACCTCCTCGACGTCCTCCTCGTCCCGCTCAGCCCGCGCCGCCCATGTGAGTCCCCCGCCTGCCCGCCCGTTCGCCCGCCGTTAATCGCTTCCTGCAAAGCCTGCAGTCGAGTCCGCCGTCACCCGCCTCCTCGTGGCCATCAAGCAGCTCCTCGAGTCCCTCACCATGTGGAGCAACCTCCAGCTCACAGAGTCCCAGATCAGCGACGTCTACGTCCGTCTGGGCAACGACTTCAACGCGGCCGTGGCTGCGTTCGCGTCCTTTGATATCGACATGAGGTGCGTCCCCATCACCATGCGTCCCATCCTGTGCAGCATGTCGACCGCGCCCCTGCAGAGACCTCATGTCCATTCCAGAAGACCTGCGTGAAGTCCTCGAAACTTGTCTCGCCGAAGACGCAACCCCCGACAATCTGGCCATCTATCTCCCCAAGGTGCGCGCCATCATCACGCGCCTCTTGCAAGGCCTCCGCACCAAGCAGTCCATGTACCGCCGCATCGTCTCCGAGCAGCAGCAGCCCTCTCGCCATCGCTCCGCATCCCACTCTCGCACCAGCTCCCGCACGTCCAAGTCCGAGAGGGCATCGAAGCTCGACGGCGAACCCAGACAGCACAGATCGCAGCTGTCGCGGACAAACGTCGACGAAGAACGGCACGCGGACAGAGAGAGGGAGAGTGTGCACGCCGCGCGGCAGTCGAGCAGATCCACCCATGCCACCAGGCCCTCCGAGTCCCATGCCCCGCGCGTGACCCCTCCCCCGGTGTTTCAAGAACCTGACGACGACCCGCCCGCCAACGAGCGGACGGGCCAGTCGAACGGGCACGCGTCTTCCCATCTCCCGACGCGGCATTCCCGGGCACCGTCTTATACCGTCCACGAGCAGCCCCAACAGCAACAGCAACACGTTGCCGAACCCACGCCGTCGAATCCGCGCGTGTCTCATCCATCCACCCCCGAGGTGCCCCCCGCACAGGCGGCGCCTGTCCCCGCGTCCGTCAAGCGCTACTCGCTCGTCGACAAGCCCGTCTCGTCCCCGCCCCGCTCGCCCCCGGTCGTCGTGATCGAAGAGCCCTCGCCCGATCGGAACGACCCCAACGGGACCGACGGCTCCCCGCCCCAAACGCCGCCCATCGACGTCCCCGACACCCCCGCAGTCGCCAGCTCGCTCGCCGCGCTCAAGAAGAGCGAGGCCCTCGAACGACGCGCGTCCAAGCGCTTCTCGACGTACCATTTCAGCAAGATGACGGGCGGCGCGATCGCGCGGGAACGTTCGGTCGGGGCAGCGGCTTCCCCGAGCAATCGGCGGTCGATGGCTGCCGGGGCGACGTTGACCCCGGGGGATTTGGCGGTGTTGACCGAGACGGACGAGCCGGAGGCGAAGCGGGATGGGGTGAAGAAGATGGTGCGGACGCCGTCCTCGGCTGGCGTGGCCCCGCCCGTCCCGCCGTTGCCCCCGTCGGTGAGCGAGGCGACGCGCCCGACGCGGACGCCTACCTATCTCAGCAAGCTGGCGGAGGAGATCGAACCAGAGGAACCTCCTCCGCCCACGGCGTTTCCCGTTTTCCTCCAGGTCGGCCGGGAGGTGAAAAAAGTGACGCTCGAGCCCGGGTTGACGTTTTCGTCGCTGCGGATGCTCTTCGTGGACAAGTTTTCTTATAACCCCGGGATGGAGAACTTTCCTGCTATCTATATACGGGATCCGTCGAACGGCGTGCAGTACGAGCTCGAGGACATCGACGAAGTCAAGGAAAAGTGTCTGTTGTCGCTCAACATCGAACGTGAGTCGTCGTGGACCAGTCGTCGTGTGTCGTTCGCTCAACAAAAGCGCGTTTCGCAGCGCTGGATCAGATCAAGCAACACATCGATTCCCAGATATCCGCGCTGTCCAACGATCTGAAGGAACTCAAGAACACGATGGCCTCCAACAAGCGGTCGTCCTTTACCCCCAACCCCATCTATGCGCACGATTTCGCAGAGAGCACGCCGGTGGCCGACCGTCCCTCTGAAAAACAGTTTGCCCACGTCGCCCACCGACTGTCGCGCATCGTCGGCGAGTCGCACGCCTCCAACCCTTTCATCCTCCCGCAAACAACCGGCCAATCGCTGCAGATCCAACCCCAAGCGACGGGCGCCTCCGTCATGTCCGAGTACTCGAGCCGCGTCGTGGACGACCTCAAGACCCAATTCGACGAAGTCCAAAACCTCCGGCGCGACCTGGGAATCATGCGCCAGCTCTACACCGAGTTCATGAAGTCGACCAAGGAGTCTCTCGGTGCGCTCCGCACGCAGACCCAGTCCGTGAAGCAGCTCGCGAGCGCCCAGGTGGGCGGCGCGCGCGCCTACATCGACACGGGCAAGACCAAGCTCGACACGCGGAGCCAAAACGTCCTCACCAAGATCGAGGAGCTCCAAGACACGATCGAGGCGCTCAAGGACGACGTGATCAAGCGCCAGGTGACGCCCAAGCCAGCGGCGTTGACGACGATCCAGGACGACGTGGCGCGCACGTCGATCGAGCTCGCGAGCCTCAAGGAGCACATCGACACGATCAGGCCCATGTGGAAGAAGACGTGGGAGGAGGAGCTGCAGAACATCGTCGAGGAGCAGGGGTTCCTCGGGCATCAGGAGGAGTTGCTCGCGGACTTGGTCGAGGATCACAAGGCGCTGGCCGAGGTGGTCGGGCACGTGCAAAAGGTGATTTCGCTGCGCGCCGGGGCGCCGGGGCGCGGGAGCGCGCGAGGACGGACGTTCAAGCCCGCGTCGACGGACGAGGGCCACACCGGGTTGAGCACGGTGATGATGGAGATTCGGGGTGCGGCGGTGGACCCGGAACGCAGGATGAAGGCGATCGCTGCCAACCAAAAGAACCGAGAGCGCGAGCTGGCGAGTCGGTCGGACGAGTTTCAGAACGAGCTGACGGGGTTCGTCAGCGGGAAGAAGCTCAAGATGACGGGGGGCGCGGAGGAGGCGGAGAGGGTGAGACAGAAGCGGAACGAGTTGGCGCTCAAGGCCATGTTCAACGCGAGCGGTGGGGAGAGGCCCGTGTCGCCCACGGCTTAGTGGGTCGTGGTGGTGGTGGGAGAAGACGTCCGTCGTCACGGCGTACTTGTTTTGAATTTCAAGGGAGAAGCGGTTTCTGCGTTTCTCCTCTTCTCGCGTCCGTTTCCACGTTTCATGGTTCCCTCGATCATCGCGCACGCCGTCGTCACCGTCGCTTCGAAGCGGGGCTGCTTCTCGCATAGTTGTCGTTTTAGGCGACTCCCGTCATTGCACGTTACTTGTTCACTCATCACTCATCACATCATCGCTCGTCTCTGTCGTTTACCCTTAATAATTTGGTGCTAAGTCGACACGGTTTCTCTTTTACAACGAGAGGACTCAACGTGTATTTAATTAAGCTCTTCGGACGGTATAGTGAATTGTACAGTATGACCGCTGTTCGTCTAGAGCGGACGTTTGACAGATCGATCGTGACTTGCAATGCGGCGCAATTATGGCAGATAAACGGACCTTAGGCCCCAATGTGTACATAGAAAACTCGCTGATCGATCGGTATGTCGACCGACCTCATCGTCTTGTTCAGCGCGAACGCCGCACGTGTATGATCCAGACGACCTGACTCGTCCATCATGAGTGAATAGAACGTCGATGGGAGCATCGTCGACATGCTGACAGAGAAAACGCTCGCTCTGCCCAGCGGCATTTGCTCGACCAATTCCAACAAAGCGCTTCGCTGCTTTCTAATCCTGGCGAATAGGGTCCCGGGGGTGTTCAAAGACACAGAGGACCTCGCGGGCGAAGCAAGGGTCCTGCAAGACCCCAAGTTGATTGTAGCGAGTGGAGAGAGACGATTTGCAAGGTCGTTCAAAGATGCGAAACGATCGGGACGCCCTTGCGGACGAAGCGAGAGTGCTTTTCGATCGAGAGTAATGGCTTCTTCGAGATCTTGCAAGGTCTTGAGCTGCTCGTGGCGAGCCGATGAATCGACTGCAAGGTTGCTCAACGAGTGAGAACGGTCAGGGTGTCCTCGTGGGTGAGTGAACTATGAGCGCGTTTCGATCGAGGACAATGGTCTCTTCGAGACCATGCAATGCCCCGAGCCGAATGTACTGAGTGGAGAGATCGGCTGCAAGGTCATTCAATGACGCGGAGCGATCAGGGTGTCTTGGCGAACGAAACAAGAGCACTTCTCGATCAGGGACGGTGGCTTCTTCAAGATCCTGCAATGCTCCGACGTGGTTGTAGCGAACGGAGAGACAGACTGCAAGGTTGCTCAAAGAGCGAGAACGATCAGGGTGTCCTTGCGGACAAAGCGAGAGAGCTTCTCGGTCGAGGACAGTGGCTTCGAGATTCTGCAAAGCCCCGAATTGCTTGTAGCAGGTAGATGGGTCGACTGCCAGGTTGCTCAATGACGCGGAACGATCAGGATGCCCTCGTGGGCGAACCATGAGTACTTCTCGATCAAGGTCAATGGCCTCCTCGGGATCTTACAAAGCCCCAGGTTTGTTGTGGTGAGACGAGAGACAAATTGCAAGGTCATCCAAAGATATGAGCCGATCAGGGTGTCCTTGCAGACGAAGCAAGATGCCTCTCTGTCAAGGGCAATGGCCTCCTTGAGATCTCACACGACATAGACCTGGTCATAGCGAGTCGAAAGGTGGATTGCAGGACAGGTCAAAGACCGAGATCGCATGTGGTGACTATGTCGGCAAAGTTCTAGTGCTTCACGATCAAGTACGACCATTTCGTCAACGTGCCTGGTCGTAGCCCTGTTCTCTTGATCAAATAGTGGCGAGACATTTTACTCGAGAATACAACTGCATAACTGGGTTAAGTTAGTTCTCTCATCTCTCGCAAAGTCTGATGGAATTAGTATCATGTACCTTGCGAATCCATACCATAACCAACCGAAAGTCTCTGAGCCAGGCCGGTGAGGAGTTCCCTGAATGTCGCTGTCAACCACTGGCACCTACCATAATTATATTCCTGTCAATAGCTACCTGCCGGGTAACTTGAGTTGACGTGGTGGGAACGTCACTCAGAAGTTGCAGTGCGCGACCGGCCACCAAGGTGCGTGCATTCTACGGAGTCTTCAACGATATCGCATGTGTGAACTTTGCGTTTCACTTGCATGCGTGCCTACGGGTCCTTCCTAGTCGTCTGGTTCGAGAGTGACATAAAACGTATGGATTTCACTAAATTTTCAGGGCGTGGGAATACCAGACCTACTTCTCTGACTAAAATTGCCCAAGATGATCATACTAGGGTCGGCGTCGCCGATGATGTACTAGCTGAGTTTGTTTTTATCAGTTTTCATGGCATATTTCTCTGTATTTTAACCAAGCTATCGAACCGGCTGACAACGTCTCGCGCCCTGGCGCGGGAGATTCGCGCAGGTCAATTTGCATTTCGTCATGTTTGAACCTGTTTATTTTTGACGCACCTTGCCTCATCAGTGCCCCTTTGTGAGTGCTGACAACATGGATACTAGGCCAGAATCTCGACAGCATAAGCGCAACGTAGAGGTGGTCGATTCTACTGGAGCCGTTATTGCGGGTCTGTTACTTTTGCTGATCGTTTCTCCCGGGAGCTGACAGTCCGCACAGGGTTCTGGCAATGCGGTACCCTCAATTGGGGAGACTTTTATAAATACCTTATGGTGTTCGTCATTACGACGGTGGAATGGTCTATCTTCCAATTTGACGCAGCGAAACAGCAACCCGGCCCACACTGCCCACGGGGCCCTGAGATCGTTCAACCAGGCCGTTATATACTCCTTTCGATCGGTGAGCGACAAACGACACGTGAGGCGATGAAGTGATCTCACATACAGGAACGAAATTAGCCGGTGCTCCAATCACCGTCAGCCTGCGACCTTGCGACTTTGTAACCGCCGAGACACCTGACAGTGTCAGCGAATCAATCGAATCCATCTTGTAGGGATTTAGCTAATCATCTTCCTCATTCAGGAACCTGACTACAGTGCCTGTGCATATGCCAGAGACGGAAAGTGCCTCGTCACTGGCTTCACAGATCCAAGCTTCACTCGTCTCCATGTCGCGCACATCTTCCCCCGGGCGCACAACGTCGAGGTACTCATTTTTCCGCCACCCTCTACCAAGGCTCATGATTACCGTATTGTGGTGGGTGCGCGAAGGTTACCACAGCAAGATAACTGATAAGGCGGACCTATCCTCCATGGGTGGCCCAACAAAAATAGACTCAATTCAGAATGTAATCACTCTACGAAGGGATTTGAGCAAAGCCTGGGAAAATTATAAATTTGGTGTTGATCCAAATGCGAGTACTCTTGTGATGCACCTTCGAAGCATTTACTGAAATTCCATCATCCGCGCAGCAAAATTATCGCATCACGGCATTTGCCAGTAGCTGCGGAGACGTCGACGGTCTTCAGCTTCAGCTGGATCATATCGATGATCCGAATGACCGGCCGCTCGATGAACTTTTCGCTGATCACTTCATGCAAGGGATCTTGAGATATATGAATGGCTCAGCAGATGACGAGGTTTTCAGCGATGACTCCTTAGATGATGGTGTCTAGATCTGTAATTCTGCTTGGCCACCCTCAATAGAGGGCACTTGCTGCACCAGGGATCTGCACGCTTCGCTCGAGTTAAGGCCATCAAGAAATTCTCTTATCACTCGAATGTGCTTGTAACACACGCTTGTTTTAATTTTCAGGGGAGAAGCGGTTTCCGCGTTTCTCGCGTTCGTTTCCACGTTTCATGGTTCCCTCGATCATCGCGCATGCCGTCGTCACCGTCGCTTCGAAGCGGGGCTGCTTCTCGCATAGTTGTCGTTTTAGGCATTGCACGTTATTTGTAGCAGTCACTCATCACATCATCGCTCGTCTCTGCCGTTTACCCTTAATAATTTGGTGCTAGTCGACACGGTTTCTCTTTTACAACGAGAGGATTCAACGTGTATTTAATCAAACTCTTCGGACGGCGTAATGAATTGTACAGTATGACCGCGATGTTTGACAGATCGATCGTGACTTGCAATGCGGCGCAATTATGGCAGGCAAACGGACCTTAGGCCCCAATGTGTACATAGAGAACTCGCTGATCGATCGGTATGTCGACCGACCTCATGGTCTTGTTTAGCGCGAACGCCGCACGTGTATGATCCAGACGACCTGACCCGTCCATCATGAGTGGATAGAACGTCGACGTGATCTTGTTCGTCTCGGCGTCGTCCACCGCCCACATTGTCCCGATCACAGAACGGAAACCGACAAACTGCATCGCCGACGCGAGATGGATCATCTCGTCCGGACTCTCCTCGTCTCCGACGGTCGTATGACACGCGGAAAGATACGCGAACTCTGGGTTCTCTAGATCGCAACGGATGATGCGCTCGATCGTGAATTCTCCGTCGCTCAGGACGAACGCAGATTGGAAGGGCTCGCTTCTGTTCGCACGACCGTGGCATGCGAAGTGCACCCAGTCGTTCTTCGTGAGCTCCTCAGCGACACGTGGTATGCAGGATTCTTCACCCTCGATCGCGGTGAAGATGGTGGCATCATCGACATGCTGGCCAATGTTGGTCAGTTCGGAGCTGACAGAGAAAAGCTCGCTCTGCCCAGTGGCGTTCGCTTGACCGATTCCAACAAAGTGCTTTGCGCTGCTTTTTGATTTCAACGAGTAGGGCCGTCTGGCATGGATGAGAGCACTTAAAGTAGGGGTATAGGAAGAGATGTAGAGAGCTGCGAGGTTCTGCTGACCCTTCCTATATGGGCCGGCAGCGTGTAAAGGAAGGGTAGAAAACTCGGAAGTGGGACACCACCAGATGCGAGATTGCAACGGGTACGTAGTCAGGAGAACGCGGACGATGGGCGAGACGACATCGTCCCAGAGTTCTCGTAACATGCGACCAAGTGTACTCGGCGTGTTCGACGTCATACGCTTGGTCACAGCACGAAGCATCGAAGATAGGTGTTGAACATATTGCTTGGTGATCGACAGTGGAATATGAACTGGATCTCGGTCCCCGAAGACAATGAGGGCATCGCAGCCATGCTGACTGGCATTCACAATAATGACAGGACCTGCACTAGCAGCATGTCGAAGATCTGAGAACAGGGGCGGTAAAAGGAAATGAGAGCAGCCAGGTAAGTTGCGGATAGCAGTTACAATCCTCTGCATTTTGAGGCTGTGCTGGTATAATTGCTCATGCTGATCCACTCCATGAGAGTGAAGCGCCTTACGAATGAGCAAGGATAAATGAGCAAACTCGTTCGCCAATGGCTCTCCGGCAGGCCCCGACGCGATGACGTCGTCAAGTGGGGAATGAAGGCTAGTGAGCCGGTTCCAAAATACACCTCGGCCTTGCTCTAGCAGTTCCACCCCACGCTGCAGCCTGCCATCACGAAGACAGGCTGAGAATGCGTCCACCGCGAGTGACGATGAGTGCTTCCTCAGAATGTCGAGATGCTGCGAAAGGGTGGGAAGTAGGGAAAGATGTTCGACGAGGAACCGAAGAGAAGTTTCATATGCAAGAAGCATCGAGGAATGTTTGAAAATTTCAGCTGTGCGGATCCATGCTCGAGAGGCGTCCAAGTCGACCGCAGACACCGCATGGGATATACCTGTCAGCTCCGCATAAAGAGTGAATACCTCCTGGATATCGCTCTGTTATCATAATCATAAGAAGCGAAAACAGCGGAGGTGCGATGCAAGATAACCCACCGCTGAGGAGGACAGATCACAGAGGCCTTGCCCGGGGCCAAGTTGGTGCTTGTAGCGAGTAAAAAGATCAAATGCGAGGGTGTTCAAAGACGCAGAGCGACCAGGATGGCCTTGCGGGCAAAGCGAGAGTGCTGCTCGAGAGAATGCAATAGCGTCCTCGAGATCCTGCAAGGCCCCAAG
Organism: Strobilomyces dryophilus; assembly: GCA_038089955.1. NCBI lineage: Eukaryota > Fungi > Basidiomycota > Agaricomycetes > Boletales > Boletaceae > Strobilomyces > Strobilomyces dryophilus. The sequence goes on from JBBPLT010000177.1 coordinate 48,265, forward strand.
TTGATTGTAGCGAGTGGAGAAGCGATTTGCAAGGTTGTTCAGAGACGCGAAACGATCAGGGTGCCCTTGGGGACGAAGAGAGAGTGCTTCTAGATCGAGGATAATGGCCTCCTCAAGATCTCGCAAGGTCTTGAGCTGCTTGTAGCGAGCCGAGAGATCGACTGCAAGATTGCTTAAAGAGTGAGAACGGTCAGGGTGTCCTCGTGGGCGAAGTATGAGTGCTTCCCGATTGAAGACAATGGCCTCTTCGAGATCCTGCAACGCCCCAAGCCGATTATAGCGAGTGGAGAGATCAACTGCAAGGTTATTCAACGACTTGGATCGATCAGGGTGTCCTAGCAAACGAAGCGAGAGCGCTTCTCGATCAAGCACTGTGGCCTCTTCAAGATCCTGCAATGCTCCGAGGTGGTTATAGCGAATGAAGAGACAGACCGCAAGGTTGCTCAAAGAGCGAGAACGATTAGGGTGTCCCTGCGGGCGAAGTAGGAGTGCTTCTTTGTCAAGAATAATGGCCTCCTGGAGATCTTGCAAGGCCCCAAGTTGATTATAGCGAGTGGAAAGACGATTTGCAAGGTTATTCAGAGACTTGGAACGATCAGCGTGTCCTCGCGGGCAAAACAAAAGTGCTTCCCGGTCGAGGACGATGGCCTCCTCGAGATCCTGCATGGCACCAAACTGGTCATAGCGAGTAGAGAGATGGGCTGCAAGGTTGCTCAAAGATACAGAACGGCCAGCATGTCCTTGCAAGCAAAGCGAGAGCGCTTCTCGGTCAAGGGCAATGGCCTCCTCGAGGTCCCCCAAGGTCCCAAGCCGGTCGAAGCGAGTGGAGAGACGGAGTGCAAGGTTGTTCAAAGACACGGAGCGATCTGGGTGTCCTTGCGGCCGAAGCGAGAGTGCTTCTCGATCGAGGTCAACGGCCTCCTCGAGATCCTGTAAGACCCCGAGCTGGTCGTAGCGAGTGGAGAGACGAACTGCAAGATTACTCAGTGATACGGAACGACCGACGTGTCCTTGCGGGCAAAGCAAGAGTGCTGCTCGGCAGAGGATAACGGCCTCTTCGAGATCTCGCAAGGCCCCGAGCTGATTGTAGCGGGTGGAGAGACGGATTGCGAGGTTGTTCAAAGATGCAGAACGGTCAGGGTGCCCTTGCGGGCGAAGCGAGAGTGCCTCTCGGTCGAGGTCAATGGCCTCATCGAGATCTTGTGAGGCCCCAAGCTGATTGTAGCGAGCAGAGAGACGGGTTGCAAGGTTGCTCAAAGAACGAGGACGGTCTGGATGTCCTTGCGAGCAAAGTGAAAGCGCTTCTCGGTCGAGGATAATGGCTTCTTCGAGGTCTTGCAAAGCCCCAAACTGCTTATGACGAGTGGCGAGGTCAGCTGCAAGATTGTTTAACGATGTGGAACGATCAGGATGCCCTTGCGGGCAAAGCGAAAGGGCTTCTCGGTCAAGGATAATGGCCTCCTTGAGATCCTGCAAAGCCCCAAGTTGCTTATAGCGAGTAGATAGGTCGACTGCAAGGTTGTTCAACGACGCGGAACGATCAGGATGTCCTCGTGGGCGAAGCATGAGTGCTTCTCGATCAAGGTCAATGGCCTCCTCGAGATCTTGCAAGGTCCCAAGTTTGTTGTAACGAGATGAAAGACGAACCGCGAGGTTATTCAAAGATGTGGGTCGATCAGGGTGTCCTCGCGGACGGAGCGAGAGTGCTTCTCGGTCAAGTACAACGGCCTCCTCGAGATCCTGCACGACACCGAACCGGTCGTAGCGGGTCGAAAGGTGGACTGCAAGACAGGTCAAAGACCAAGATCGCATGTAGCAGTGGCTATGTCGGCAAAGGTCTAGTGCTTCACGATCAAGCACGACCGCTTCATCGATGTACCTGGTCGTAGCCCTGTTCTCTTGGTCAAACCTAGTAGCGAGACATGTTGCCCGTGAATGCAACTGCACAACTGGGTCAAGTCAGTTATCTCATCCTTCACGGAGTCTGAAGGGACTAAATACCTTGTGAATCCACACCGTACCCAACCGGCGAAAATCTTTGAACCAGGCTGGTGATGAGTTCCCCGAATGTCGCCGTCAACCTTCAACATGAGTATCTTCCTGGCTTTGCAAGTCAACAAATAGATATCTACCTGTCCATTTTATCTGAACCAGATAACTTGATTCGACGTGGCGGGAACGTCCCCGGGGTTGCAGTCTGAATGCCGCGGTCGGTCACCATGGCGTGGGCACATTCTACTTCGGAACTACAGTTGACTCCCTCATAACTTATAGCAGTATAACCCATACTCCCTTGTAACCCATAGCTTTTACTGAATCTCGACTTAATTTGCGGGGATTTGATGTTGATAACCAATAACCCATAATACATAGCCATTTCCCCCAGCCAAGACCCATAACTTTGATGACTAAGCACAACATATATCCATATTTGGTAGTTTTGTTATTAATAATTCAGTCAGACTATCTCGTCACTTCTGCAT